>JACEFZ010014554.1:0-61000 GCA_014155875.1 Cepaea nemoralis
AAAAAAAATTTCCCCCTGTTCTTTTTAATTGTTTTAAAAAAGTTTTTTTAATTTCTTTGCTTTGTGTTAGACGGAACACCATATATAAAAATATTTTTTTTTTTTTTTTTTCTATTATAAAATATATTTTTTTTTTCTTTTCCGACATGCCCCCGGCCAATTTGTTCGAGTGAAAGTGGTTATGGAATTTATTCTGGGCACGCTATGTGTGTAAACAAAATTCTCTGTGTGAATAAAACTCAGGGGAAAATTTCCCACGGTTGGGGTTTCTATTGCGTCAACATTGAATGTATAAGGAAAGCTTTAATCCCACAAAATTCACATTAAAAATCACACACACACACACACACACACACACACACACACACACACACACACACACACACACACACACAACACACACACACAGACACACACACACACAGACACACACACACACAGACACACACACACACACACACACACACACACACACACACACACACACACACACACACACACACAGACAGACACACACACACAGACACACACACACACACACACACAAACACACTCTCGCACACACGCACACGTACACACCAGCATCCACACAATCTCCATCACCCACACACCAACACTATAACCTTTCATTGAACTGGCTGTGTTATCATCACATTGTAGTCCTACTCCGTTTGTGTTTGCAACCCCTGCAGAATTAATTGTAATGTGTTTGTCTGCTACATCTTGACCAGATCCCTTCCATCTCATTCATGACTAGGATATTCATGTGCATATTTCCCATCTCTTTTATTTCACTTTCCCACATTATGTTCCTATATAACCTTCCTCTTGCTTAAGCAAGTGGTTACATTTAAATACCTAGGGACACTTTTTAATATCTGATGGAAGATGTACAACCAAGATTAAGAACAGCATAGGGCAAGCAAAGGCTGCATTTAAGAAAATGAAAAGTATCTTATACAATAAGTCACTATCATGGAAAATAGGAAAGAGAGTGCTGAAATGCTATATAGAACATGTTTTATTGTATGACGATTAATCATGGAAAGTCATTGTCGGGATATGGATAATGGACCTAGAACATTATATACAACTATATCATGGAAAGTCATTGTCGGGATATGGATAATGGACCTAGAACATTATATACAACTATATCATGGAAAGTGATTGTCGGGATATGGATAATGGACCTAGAACATTATATACAACTATAAGAAACAGACAAACAGTTTTCCTTGGCCATGTGGTGAGAAAAGAGACATTTGAGAACATCGTAAAAAATTGAAGGTCACGGGGAAATGGGGCAGACAAGAGGTACTTTGCTGGATGGATTAATACGGCGGCATGGAGGAATATCAGCAGCAGAGTTGAACCACAACACCACAAACCGAGATCTACATGGGGAGACATGGGCGTCCACGCCACAAGATATTTTGTTTTAAAGTTGCATATCCCTTACAGGACGTTGCAGTCAACACCATCATTTTTCAGCTGCTGTTGATGTTCTTGGCAAGATTACGCTCAGTAGTTTGCCATTGCTTTCTGAGCCACCGGCTCACAAGCCCCCGTAAGTAACCAACGCGACGCGATCCGTTACCGAATCTCGCGCAGCTGTGTTTCCTTACGTGGATATACGAGATTGCAGAGAATGTCGTAAATACTTTCGCCAGGGAGACGGTCACATGCTATTTGTTATACATAAATACAGGACGTGACACGACATAGCACGGTTGGCTGAACATATAATCTCAACACATGACACGGTTGACCGAATACAAGTTCTCATCACATCGAACATGACCACTAGCAAGTGTCAGATCGTGTTACATCTGATAAAATGTATGAACCTATCAAACAATTTCTCCTGGCAAGCGGCATGTATACACATTCAACCACTAATCCTTGGACATATAAATGGATCATCAAGATCGACGACAACATGAACAGCGGGTCCGCGCCCTGTATAAATCTGCCACTAACACAGTTGTTGGGTGGTGCATTGTCTGCTCGGAGACGGACCAGTTCTGTAAGAAATGTTCTGTCTACTTCTGTCATGGGCCTCGCTGGGAACCTACAACCACGAGCGACTCCAAACACCCGTCCCATGTTTGCAGCTCTCTCTGCATCCTGCACATATCATCATCTGTGTCCTGCACATAGCACCATCTGTGTCCTGCACATATCATCATCTGTGTCCTGCACATATCATCATCTGTGTCCTGCACGTATCATCATCTGTGTCCTGCACATATCATCATCTGTGTCCTGCACATATCATCATCTGTGTCCTGCACATATCATCATCTGTGTCCTGCACATATCATCATCTGTGTCCTGCACATATCATCATCTGTGTCCTGCACATATCATCATCTGTGTCCTGCACATATCATCATCTGTGTCCTGCACATATCATCATCTGTGTCCTGCACATATCATCATCTGTGTCCTGCACATATCATCATCTGTGTCCTGCACATATCATCATCTGTGTCCTGCACATATCATCATCTGTGTCCTGCACATATCATCATATGTGTCCTGCACATATCATCATCTGTGTCCTGCACATATCATCATCTGTGTCCTGCACATATCATCATCTGTGTCCTGCACATATCATCATCTGTGTCCTCCACATATCATCATCTGTGTCCTCCACATATCATCATCTGTGCCCGGTTTTAACTCCGCGTGTTCCTAGTTCTCCTACTATTCTGTTTGCCTTGACGGCAACAAAGAAAGGGCATCTAGAATCAGGGTGCCTCAGTATTAGACACACTCAGTGCCTGCGTCTTTCATCACCTCAATGTTAGACATACTCAATGCCTGAATCTTTCATCACCTCAATGTTAGACATACTCAATGCTTGAATCTTTCATCACCTCAATGTTAGACATACTCAATGCCTGAATCTTTCATCATCTCAATGTTACACATACTCAATGCTTGAATCTTTCATCATCTCAATGTTAGACATACTCAATGCTTGAATCTTTCATCATCTCAATGTTAGACATACTCAATGCTTGAATCTTTCATCATCTCAATGTTAGACATACTCAATGCTTGAATCTTTCATCATCTCAATGTTAGACATACTCAATGCTTGAATCTTTCATCATCTCAATGTTAGACATACTCAATGCTTGAATCTTTCATCATCTCAATGTTAGACATACTCAATGCTTGAATCTTTCATCATCTCAATGTTAGACATACTCAATGCTTGAATCCTTCATCATCTCAATGTTAGACATACTCAATGCTTGAATCTTTCATCATCTCAATGTTAGACATACTCAATGCTTGAATCTTTCATCATCTCAATGTTAGACATACTCAATGCTTGAATCTTTCATCATCTCAATGTTAGACATACTCAATGCTTGAATCCTTCATCATCTCAATGTTAGACATACTCAATGCTTGAATCTTTCATCATCTCAATGTTAGACATACTCAATGCTTGAATCTTTCATCATCTCAATGTTAGACATACTCAATGCTTGAATCTTTCATCATCTCAATGTTAGACAAACTCAATGCCTGAATCCTTCATCACCTCAATGTTAGACATACTCAATGCTTGAATCTTTCATCACCTCAATGTTAGACATACTCAATGCTTGAATCTTTCATCATCTCAATGTTAGACATACTCAATGCTTGAATCTTTCATCATCTCAATGTTAGACATACTCAATGCTTGAATCTTTCATCATCTCAATGTTAGACATACTCAATGCTTGAATCTTTCATCATCTCAATGTTAGACATACTCAATGCTTGAATCTTTCATCATCTCAATGTTAGACAAACTCAATGCTTGAATCTTTCATCATCTCAATGTTAGACATACTCAATGCTTGAATCTTTCATCACCTCAATGTTAGACATACTCAATGCCTGAATCTTTCATCATCTCAATGTTAGAGATACGCAATGCCTGAATCTTTCATCATCTCAATATTATACATACTCAATGCTTGAATCTTTCATCACCTCAATGTTAGATACACTCAATGTCTGAATCTTTCATCACCTCAATGTTAGACACACTCAATGTCTGAATCTTTCATCACCTCAATGTCAGACACACTCAATGTCTGAATCTTTCATCACCTCAATGTCAGACATACTCATAGCCTGAATCCTTCATCACCTCAATGTTAGACATACTCAATGCCTGAATCTTTCATCATCTCAATGTTAGACATACTCAATGCTTGAATCTTTCATCATCTCAATGTTAGACATACTCAATGCTTGAATCTTTCATCATCTCAATGTTAGACATACTCAATGGTTGAATCTTTCATCATCTCAATGTTAGACATACTCAATGCTTGAATCTTTCATCATCTTAATGTTAGACATACGTGTCAGAGTCTCACCCTAGGATAGAACGCGTTGTCTGCACCAACGCCCGACAATGCAACGCCGAGATATTATAAGCCCTACAGTTATAATGCGGCGGCCTCACTAGCGCCAGGCAGCCAGCGCTCGATAGTGTAGCGCTGGGCTATTATAAGCACTACAGGCGATAAGCGCTGAACGATGCTAAGCAGGCAGCTAGCACACAGCGTGAACCGTGAGGAGTCACGCGTGCTAACCCAAGCGCTACTAGAGAGTGTGCTGTGTCCAGTCAGACTGAGCTGGACGGTCGTCAGAGACAGACGTGTGAAAGCGGCTGAGAGTTGTTGCATGTCGTGAAAGCTAGCCTGTTTGACAGCTTGAGATGGAGTGCAGTGTCTGTGTGACTTGTAAGTTGGAGTGCATTGATATCTTCTATTGTATTGATGTATTGATTACTTGCACTGTTGTAATCCATTGTATATTGTAACTTGTGATTGCGCGAAGCGTGTATTGATTCACGATGTGAGCAGTGCGCGAATAAATAGCACGAAATATCTTATCGGCGGTTAGCCTTCTTTGTTTAGCTAGTGTAATTAAGATCGTACTTTGTCAAGTGACGAGCCCTAATTCTTGCCCTAAGCAAGACTTTGACAAGTGCGAACGTGGTGGCCTTCGTCCGGTTTATGAATCAACTGTTTACAGAAATGTGCCGATAATAGATAGAATTTATTTTGTAACAAATGGGAACATAGCGACTGCGGTCAAAATTTTGGATAAGTTAATTATAATTATTAGTATAGAAAGCGTGTGCGTTATAGTTTAGAACATAAATATCAGTGTGTGAGTTAAGTTAATCAAAGCAAAATTACGTTTTTGAACTTAGAAAATTTCAACCGAGGCATCAAAGTGACAAAATCAAAATGGCGGCCATGTCCTTGAATGTCATTGAGTAGTGATAGTGTAAGCGGAACGAGTGGAAAGTGTGAATAGAAAGTGGTTGATTGTGGTGATACGACTAACAACAATACTTGACGACATACAAACCTACAAAAACTTAAGTGACATTGCATACACCACACACTTGCACATGTTCTAATTTCTCTTAGTCCAAAATGAACAGGTTGTTTGGGGTCATCTACACCTGTCCCTCGGAAACTCCAACAATTTTTGGCCGACATAAAGCAAAAACCAGTGCGGTTTCGAGCAGTAGTAAGCAGCCATTGCCCAACACATTATCTCAGGAGTACTTGAGTATAAAATTTTTTCCCCCTCTTTCTTATATTTTCGTTCTGCAGGCCTAAACACTAGCTATAATATTAAATACTGTAAACCTTTGAACTCAAATTACTAACAACTTTATTAATTTTGTGTCTATCGATTTCATCATACATTTTGTTCATCATGGCTAGTTTGAACGAGTACATTGAAATGGGTTTAAAAATGAACTATACTGGTGAAGAGTTGAGAGCCTGGAGTGAGAAAAAGTTTGCAGAATACCTCCTACAACAGGAGAAGATTCATGAACGTGATGAAAGAGCTGCCGAAAGAGCTTTAAAACAAGCAGAATTAGATAATGCTTTAAAACTTAAGCAAGCAGAAGCAGAGGCTGCTTTAAAACTTAAGCAAGCTGAAACTAGATGCAGAAATAAGAAAAGCTGAAATTACATCCCAAACCAGGAAAGAAGAGCTCGAAGTACAGCTAAAAATTGAGCGGATGAAAGCAGAAACTTCCAAAGAAAAGGAAGATAGAAAAGCTGACAAAGACCAGCCATATAAGAAATACCAAGGGCTGATTAAAAGTTACTCCACAGGTGACTGCATAGCAGCTTTCACTCAAAATTTTGAATGTATTATGGATCATTATCAGATCCCAAAGTCAGAATGGAGTATAATATAATGAGAAGTCTTTCTGGAGATCCTCTGAAAGTAATCGAGGCCATTCCAAATGACCTGAAGAAAGATTATCAGCATATTAAGACAAAAATTATGGCTCATTTTCTGCTAGATGAAGCAGGCTACAGAGAACAGTTTGGTAAATTGTCTCCTAAACCAACACAAACGTTCTCTGATTACATCTCAGAAATACAAAATGTTTTCTCTAAGTGGCTATCTGCAGCCAAAGTAAATGGTAATTTTGATAAATTGGTGGATCTTATTTTGAGAGATAAAATCATTACATCTCTCCCACCACCATTTTCTAAATTTCTATTAGAATGTCAGTGTGAAAGTGTACAACAAATTGAAAGTCGGGGAGCAGGTTATTTTTCAGCCAATAAACAATGTTTCAGTACTGGGTTGACGAGCACAGACTTTGTAGCAGCCGCTACTTATGACAGATCTAAGTCAGTGCCTTACAACAAACAAAAGCCCTATAGGCAATCTGCTGATCAGAGTAACAAATGCAGATATTGTCATTTGCCACACATCGAAACTGATATGTGTGACCAACATCCTGGTTACATGTCTTACTTACAAAACTACATAGCAAAGCAAGACAAGGAAAGAAAAGTATACAGACGTGCCACCAAATGCTTCCTCTGCAAAGCTTTCGGCCACTGGCGTGAAGATTGTAAAGCCCAAGCTATGTCTAGAAAGGCTAATGCAGCTATGATTGATAGTTCGTCATCAGATGATGAAAGTATAGAAGATCAAAATGTAAACGCAGCACATGCTATTGATGTGTTTCAACACGACAAATGTACTGTCTGTGATCAATTTCATGAAGATGACATTTTGACATGTGGCCATTCAATTCCTGTTACAAATGAGGAAGCCAACTTAGTTGTAAACTCCCAAGGTAAACTAAACATCTACCAGGGGTATATTAACGGTAGAGCTGCCACCGTTTTACGTGATAGCGGCAGTACCCTCATTGACATTAAGAAAGACTATATTTTACCATCACAATTTAGTGGTAAATATGTTACTTGCAGAACTTTCTCGGGTAACATCGAGAGATACCCTCTTGCATGGGCATATATAAATACACCATTCCTCTCCGGAAAGGTTAAATGCGCAGCATTGAACAATCCTTGTTGCGATGTTATCATCGGTAACCTTCCAGAGGTTAATGACATGCCACATGACAGTATTGTATCCTCTGCCACTTGTAACACCAATCATACCATCTCACCATCATCACAAATCATGTTTCATGATATTGATGTATTACCACCCATAAATGAATGTATGTATGCCAATTCGGCAATGTCATCACAGGAATGTAGTTGTGTGAATATGACACCAAGTTGTAATGTACATTTTAACCGTGATAGAACAAATGCAGTAACTAGATCTACTGCTCAAAGGCAAGATCGAAACGATCAGACAGAGGCTTTACAGCTAATAAGCCCAGTTGTAACATCTCCTGAAACAACTAGGGAGAAATTTATAACAGCTCAAAAAGCCGATCGATCATTGCAAAAGTATTTTAAACTAATAGGTCAAAAGCCACGAGTAGCAAAGAACGCTAAATGGTATTTTGCTCTGAAAAACGGAATTCTGACACGGTACTATACCAAAGGTTCTAGCACTACTGAACAAACGGTGCTACCTTCAGAAAACCGCAACCAAGCATTACAGCTAGCGCATGACATACCCTTTGCAGGGCATATGGCGTATGCTAAAACGCGAGCAAGGTTACTTACTCAATTCTATTGGCCTAAATTTTGCAGTGATACGAAAGTATATTGTAGATCTTGTGACATCTGCCAAAAGCTTGTTAAAAAGGGGAAACACCCGCAAGCAGAACTACAAGTCACTGATTTGGCAAGTAGACCATTCGAAAAGATCACGGTCGATATAGTTGGTCCCCTTAACCACATAACATCAAGGGGAAACAAATATATTGTCACAATAATTGATTTATGTAGTCGGTGGCCAGAAGCCATTCCAATAAAGAATATAACTTCCAAAGATATCATGGAAGTATTTTTTTCATATTTTTGCAAGGGTAGGATTCCCTGACACCATTCTTTTAGATCGGGGTAGCCAGTTTATTGCCGCAGCTACACAAGCATTTACTAAAATGTTGGGGGTGAAGCAATGCTTCAACAGCCCATACCACCCACACTCCACAGGTATCATAGAAAAGATCAACGGCGATCTTAAACATATGCTCGCAAAAGTAACCCAAGAGCATCCCGAAGACTGGGACACATATCTGCCTGCTATTTTATTTGCATATAGAGAAGTGCCACATTCCAGCACTGGATTCTCACCATTCGAAATCGTGTATGGTGCCAAACCACGCGGCCCATTATCATTGTACCATTCTATGCTAACTGAAAGTAAAACCATTTGTACACCAATTTCATCATATGAACATGTAACATCATTGCGCGATAGAATTATGAGATCATGTATGTTAGCTAAAGAAGCACTACAAAAATCTGGTGCTATCTACCGACAATACGCTAACAGAGGAAATAGAAGCATTATTCTGACGCCAGGACAGGACGTTCTTCTCTTATTGCCAAGTGACAGACATCTTCTTACAGACTCATGGCAAGGACCGTTTAAAGTACTACGACAAATTTCGACGGAGATTACGAAATTGCAGTTAGGGACAAACACAAAATTTTTCATATTAACATGCTTAAACCATACTACCACAGGGACGACGAACAAGTGGAGACGACAGCAAGCACAACAATAGTGGACCAGACAGACGACAACGATACTGACGAGATACCAACACCAGTCCTTGACACGACAACAAACCTACAGGACATAAAGGTAAATCCCAAACTGACTCAGACACAAATTAACAGTTGCAGACAAGTATTACAAGACTACAGTACAATTTTTTCTAACAACCCAGGACAGACAGACTTAGCGCAGCATCATATTATTTTGACATCTGACATTCCAATAAAATGCAGACCATATTCCATACCTATACACTACAAAGACAAATTGCTTCAAGAAATTACTGACTTAGAAGCAAATCATATCATCCGACGTTCACAATCACATTTTTGTTCACCTATTGTCATTGTGAAGAAGAAGGACAACACAATAAGACTCTGTGTTGACTATAGGAAACTCAACAGCATTACACAGTTGGATTTAGAACAAATGAGCAAGTGTGAAGACATACTGACGGAATTGACTGACTCACGGTACTTTACTAAACTTGACATGACAAAAGGTTACTGGCAAATACCTGTAAATTCTGACAGTATACATTTGACAGCATTTGCCACACCCTGGGGACTATACTAATGGTGCAAGTTGCCATTCGGGCTAGTTAATGCTCCAGCAACATTTGTCAGAATGACAAGACGACTTTTGACAGACATTCCCAACATCATTTGGTATATGGACGACATTTGCATACATACAAGCAACATGACAGACCATATAACAGCACTGCAGCAGACATTCGACAGGATTAGACAACATGGACTGACAATAAAACCATCCAAAGTTGATATAGCCTTTCAAGAAATTTCATTTTTGGGCTATAAGATCTCAAATGGCTTCATATCAACTGACGATAACATAATGTCCAGAATTTTAAAATTGTCGCTTCCGACAACCAAGAAACAGGTGCGAAGTGTGTTAGGTCTTTTGAATGATTATAGACAATTCATTCCTCGTTTTGCTGAATTGTCCAAATGTTTTACTGATTTACTAACAAACAAACATCCAAATGTCATTGTAAATAGCGAATGTTTAAGGCCTGCATTTGCGAAAGTATTATCTTATTTTTCCAAGGAACCCATTCTAAAATTACCAGATCTTAGCACTATATTCAGGCTAAGATGCGATGCGAGCTCCGTAGCCATTGGAGGGGTACTACTTCAAGAACACGACCAAGTGTTGTACCCGGTATACTACGTCTCCCGGAAACTGAACACCAGCGAACGAAATTACAGCACGCCGGAACTCGAAGCCCGCGCTCTTGTGTTCTCGGTACGTAAATTGTCCAGATTTCTTTTAGGTAAACATTTCATCATTGAAACAGACAATAGTCCGTTGACATTTATCACCAGGGGAACCCCAACTAACCAAAGAGTGGCCAGATGGTCCCTTCTTTTACAGGACTATAGCTTCGAAATCAGACATATCAAAGGCTCACATAACTCTCTTGCCGATCTTCTATCGAGATGTCCTGACGACTCACCCATTAGCCAGGTAGCACCCGAGCACATTGCAGATGGTGTATAAACTGCAACCTAGTTAGTGCTCAACAACACAGCCAATTGTGACTTTATATCAGTTAAGCTGTGTAAAACTGTGTGATAGGGAAAATGTAATTTCCCAGTGTAAATATAGTATGTACATATTGTTATTATCATGTGAATGAACGGTTCGTATAATTATAAGAAAGTTGCAAGAATGTCATTAATAGTGTAAACATATATTATCATTATAATAACGACACCATAAGTGTCACAGGACAGTACTACAGGACCCAAAGACTTACTGAGCTTGAACAAGTACCAAGCACTCCTGAGTACAACTATAAAGATGGTCCACGACGTTTTAACAAGTATGAGTGATGACCGTGACAACCTAATCTGAGAATATGACGGAAGAAGCTATCCTACCACTAATAACAAGATCTGGGTACTCCGTATATTTACAGTCTAACACAACGAGAGACCTTAATGTGAGTGTGCGGCAACATCTGTACACTTCCGTTATATATTTATATTACTTTCATAATAATGTACCATAATAAAATATTTGTAAATTGATGACAATTGTATGTAAATTCGAGTATGAAACATTTCCATATACAAAATTGTATATGTCGACTTTTGTTAGATGTAATCTCAGCATCGTAACTTGATTGACATTTTCACAAAAGTGACCTTTTTGTGCACTTTTGTCAGAGAGGATCAAATTATGACACTAAGAAAGAAAATGGTACCTGTAATTTATTTTGTTGAAAGCATGATGAAATTATTGTCCCTAAATTTTGTTACATAAACAAGGGACATAACTAAATATTGTTGGTGATGCGTAAATATGTATTGAAACTACCATGTTTGCCTAATAGGTATCACGTCAAGAGGACGTCATGTGTATATGGGAAAACTTGCCAAAACTGAAGACCTTCATCGGGCATTCTATTAGATAGGGATAGATGTTCAATGTCGGAGTTATCTTATAGGTAGATACTCACAGACTCACCTGTTTATGTGTAATTTTTCTTTTTGGTGGAGAGGTAGGGCAAGTTATCCGTAACTACCGGACTGGCTGTGTCTCAGTGAGGTAAAAACCATGGAATTGATTGTAGCTGACAATTATGCTGTATGGATAGGCATGGGGATCATATACATATTGCTTACTAATCACCTGTACATATTAGAACTAATCAGAGCTATGTCAGATAAAGTGCAAAGTTCGATTCTGACAAGATAAAGAACAGCGAAATAGAGTACATGAAAGGAAAACCTTTCATGAAATTAAGGGGGGGGGGAGGATGTCAGAGTCTCACCCGAGGATAGAACGCGTTGTCTGCACCAACGCCCGACAATGCAACGCCGAGATATTATAAGCCCTACAGTTATAATGCGGCGGCCTCACTAGCGCCAGGCAGCCAGCGCTCGATAGTGTAACGCTGGGCTATTATAAGCACTACAGGCGATAAGCGCTGAACAATGCTAAGCAGGCAGCTAGCACACAGCGTGAACCGTGAGGGGTCACGCGTGCTAACCCAAGCGCTACTAGAGAGTGTGCTGTGTCCAGTCAGACTGAGCTGGACGGTCGTCAGAGACAGACGTGTGAAAGCGGCTGAGAGGTGTTGCATGTCGTGAAAGCTAGCCTGTTTGACAGCTTGAGATGGAGTGCGTGTCTGTGTGACTTGTAAGTTGGAGTGCATTGATATCTTCTATTGTATTGATGTATTGATTACTTGCACTGTTGTAATCCATTGTATATTGTAACTTGTGATTGCGCGAAGCGAGTATTGATTCACGATGTGAGCAGTGCGCGAATAAATAGCACGAAATATCTTATCGGCGGTTAGCCTTGTGTTGTTTAGCTAGTGTAATTAAGATCGTACTTTGTCAAGTGACGAGCCCTAATTCTTGCCCTAAGCAAGACTTTGACAATACGCAATGCCTGAATCTTTCATCATCTCAATGTTAGACATACTCAATGCTTGAATCTTTCATCATCTCAATGTTAGACATACTCAATGATTGAATCTTTCATCACCTCAATGTTAGACATACTCAATGCCTGAATCTTTCATCATCTCAATGTTAGAGATACGCAATGAGTGAATCTTTCATCATCTCAATATTATACATACTCAATGCTTGAATCTTTCATCATCTCAATGTTAGACACACTCAATGCCTGAATCTTTCATCACCTCAATGTTAGATACACTCAATGTCTGAATGTTTCATCACCTCAATGGTAGACACACTCAGCGTCTGAATCTTTCATCACCTCAATGTCAGACACACTCAATGTCTGAATCTTTCATCACCTCAATGTCAGACACACACAATGTCTGAATCTTTCATCACCTCAATGTTAGATACACTCAATGCCTGAATCTTTCATCACCTCAATGTTAGACACACTCAATGTCTGAATCTTTCATCACCTCAATGTTAGACACACTCAATGTCTGAATCTTTCATCACCTCAATGTTAGACACACTTAATGTCTGAATCTTTCATCACCTCAATGTTAGAGGCACTCAACGCCTGAATCTTTCATCACCTCAATGTTAGACACACTCAATGTCTGAATCTTTCATCACCTCAATGTTAGACATACTCAATGCCTGAATCTGTTATCACCTCAATGTTAGACACATTCAATATCTGAATCTTTTATCATCTCAAAGTTAGATATACTCAATGCCTGAATCTGTTATCACCTCAATGTTAGACACACTCAATGTCTGAATCTTTTATCATCTCAAAGTTAGATATACTCAATGTCTGAATCTTTCATCACCTCAATGTTAGAGGCACTCAACGCCTGAATCTTTCATCACCTCAATGTTAGACACACTCAATGTCTGAATCTTTCATCACCTCAATGTTAGATACACTCAATGTCTGAATCTTTCATCACCTCAATGTTAGACACACTCAGAGTCTGAATCTTTCATCACCTCAATGTTAGACACACTCAATGTCTGAATCTTTCATCACCTGAATGTTAGACACACTCAGAGTCTGAATCTTTCATCACCTCAATGTTAGACACACTCAATTTCTGAATCTTTCATCACCTCAATGTTAGACACACTCAGTGTCTGAATCTTTCATCACCTCAATGTTAGACACACTCAATGTCTGAATCTTTCATCACCTCAATGTTAGAGGCACTCAACGCCTGAATCTTTCATCACCTCAATCTTAGAGGCACTCAACGCCTGAATCTTTCATCACGTCAATGTTAGAGGCACTCAACGCCTGAATCTTTCATCACCTCAATGTTAGACACACTCAATGTCTGAATCTTTCATCACCTCAATGTTAGACACACTCAGAGTCTGAATCTTTCATCACCTCAATGTTAGACCCAATCAATGTCTGAATCTTTCATCACCTCAATGTTAGACCCACTCAATGCCTGAATCTTTCATCACCTCAATGTTAGATACACTCAATGCCTGAATCTCTCATCACCTCAATGTTAGATACACTCAATGCCTGAATCCTTTATCACCTCAATGTTAGACACACTCAATGTCTGATTCCTTTATCACCTCAATGTTAGACTGACTCAATGCCTGCGTCTTTCATCATGGCCTTCAATTCGCTGCAATCGGCCTGCTATTCTCTCCAAACTTCAAATTATTGATTCTGTCACACCATTATATCCCTTATATTCTTCACATAAACGAGTTAATGTATGTTGTAGTGTATTAGTAATTGTGTGCGCCATTCTCGAGTTCAGTCATTGCCCCATATTTTGATGCAGTTGGCAGGTTCCTTAGGCGCATTGTCCAATTTTTAAAATTGTGTTTAAGTTCTGGTAAAACTGATCGACTCCACTGTCTGTCTTTGTCATTTACTGCCAATATAGTACCTTGCGGTCTATGGCAGGGAGGTCTTGAGCCTAGGGAATTAAGGCCGTCTGGCTAGTGCAGTCGCCGCGAAATGTGCAGATTTATGTTTTTTTATAATAATGTGTTTTATTTATGCCCCTGACAAAAAAAAAAAAAATCTCCACACTGTACTGAGGACTCGAACCCGGGTCTCCCGAGGGAGAATCCGGCACTCTAGCCATTCAGCCAGCCGCCACTCACATCTACTATTGGCACTAGTTGTAACTTCTTTCTTTGGATTAATTCATAGTGACGTCAGTAGGCAAGAGACCTGGAAGAAATGAGCATGAGTGAGAACTTCAGCACACCCCTCCCTAGACGCTGTACATGTTCCTACATCTGTCCTTGTAGCTAGATGCTGTACATGTTCCTACAGCTGTCCTCGTAGCTAGATGCTGTACATGTTCCTACAGCTGTCCTCGTAGCTAGATGCTGTACATGTTCCTACAGCTGTCCTCGTAGCTAGATGCTGTACATGTTCCTACATCTGATCTGTCCTTGTAGCTAGATGCTGTACATGTTCCTACATCTGTCCTTGTAGCTAGATGCTGTACATGTTCCTACATCTGTCCTTGTAGCTAGATGCTGTACATGTTCCTACATCTGTCCTTGTAGCTAGATGCTGTACATGTTCCTACATCTGTCCTTGTAGCTAGATGCTGTACATGTTCCTACAGCTGTCCTCGTAGCTAGATGCTGTACATGTTCCTACATCTGTCCTTGTAGCTAGATGCTGTACATGTTCCTACATCTGTCCTTGTAGCTAGATGCTGTACATGTTCCTACAGCTGTCCTCGTAGCTAGATGCTGTACATGTTCCTACATCTTCTTTATATGCGTACATGTTCCCATCTGCCCTTTTATGATGCTGTACATGTTCCTACATCTGTCCTTGTAGCTAGATGCTGTACATGTTCCTACATCTGTCCTCGTAGCTAGATGCTGTAAAATGTTTCTACATCGTCCGTGGCTAGATGCGTACAAGTCCTAACTTTTGGTTTTACTAGGGTTAAGCTGTTGGGTAGATGCCATTTCCAAACTTTCTGCCCTTCTCTAGACTGTCTTTCCTACAGCTGTCCTTGTGGCTAGATGCTGTACAAGTTCCTACAGCTGTCCCTTGTGGCTAGATGCTGTACAAGTTCCTACATCTGCCCTCGTGGCTAGATGCTGTACAAGTTTCTACAGCTGTCCTTGTGGCTAGATGCTGTACAAGTTCCTACAGCTGCCCTTGTGGCTAGATGCTGTACTAGTTCCTACAGCTGTCCTCGTGGTAGATGCTGTACAAGTTCCTACATCTGCCCTCGTGGCTAGATGCTGTACTAGTTCCTACAGCTGCCCTTGTGGCTAGATGCTGTACAAGTTCCTACAGCTGCCCTTGTGGCTAGATGCTGTACAAGTTCCTACATCTGCCCTCGTGGCTAGATGCTGTACAAGTTTCTACAGCTGCCCTTGTGGCTAGATGCTATACTAGTTCCTACAGCTGTCCTCGTGGTAGATGCTGTACTAGTTCCTACAGCTGACCTCTTAGCTAGATGCTGTACAAGTTCATACAGCTGCCCTCGTGGCTAGACGCTGTACAAGTTCCTACAGCCGCCCTACCGTAGTGGCTAGATGCTGTACAAGTTCCTACAGCCGCCCTACCGTAGTGGCTAGATGCTGAACAAGTAACTGACAGCTGTTATCCTAGCTAGATGCTGTACAAGTTCCCGAAGCTGCCCTTCTGGATAGATGCTGTACAAGTTTCCTCAGCTGCCCTTCTGGATAGATGCTGTACATCGTTCTACACCTGCCCTTCTGGATAGATGCTGTACTAGTTCCTACAGCTGCCCTGTTGATTGTTGTCTGTTGATGGTCGTCTGTTGATGGTCGACTGTTGATGGTTGTCTGTTGATGGTCATCTGTTGATGGTCGACTGTTGATAGTTGTCTGTTGATGGTCGACTGTTGATGGTCGTCTGTTGATGGTCGACTGCTGATGGTCGACTGCTGATGGTCGACTGTTGATGGTCAACTGTTGATGGTTGTCTGTTGATGGTCATCTGTTGATGGTCGACTGTTGATGGATGTCTGTTGATGGTCGTCTGTTGATAGTCGTCTGTTAATTGTTGTCTGTTGCTAACATGCATTTTCCTGCTTTCTGATCTCTCTAAGAATGCTCAAGAGTACAATTCTGTGATTCATCTATGACAATGATGGCTCCATCATATACCATCTGACTCCAGATTCAACAGAACGACGAAATCTCACAGTTACACAGAAAGACGGCAACTCCAGATTATCCAGACATCCAGCCATGCCGAGGTTGACCCATGTTCAAGCTGTCCTGCTGGTGTCCTACACATTGCCTTTGCTGGTGTCCGCTCAGGGTAAGGAACCTTGGTCAGGCACTGTCAACGTGTCAGAAATAGGGATAGCAAACTCGGGTTCAAACAGGTAGAACAGTGCGAGCACAGATAAGACAGAACTCTAAGTTCGATTATCGTCGTTACTATTTTATTACGATGTCTGTCATTTGGCGAATAATCTTCTCGCACAGTATTTATAATATTATATACAAATTCATCATACAAAGCATTCAAGTATCTATACACAACATCTTAACTATGTCTATCACTAATATCTTAAGGATCTAAGTAATGTCTATCCATGTGTCTCCCTCTAGAAGCTACACCCTCTTCCGTCAATGTCCAGTTGCCGTCTGTCCTCTCCACTCTCGTGAGGTGGACACGGGTTGCTCGCCCCTTCATGCGCCTCGTGGGGTTTCACCCTTCACGCTTCTGCCAGGTTGTGGCTGGGCGTACTGCGTAGTTTGACAACTAACTCGTCTTTCTCGAATGTTCGAGTCCCTTCTCTTCTCTCCCTTTTTCATTCCATGTTTCTATGTTTCTTCTCTATCTATATTATGTCCCCTGTCTACTCAAGTGGGACCTTGACATGGTCCGCCATCCCCCCTCCTATGGGTTTGGTTTTTCTTAATTAGCTGGAACTAATTCTGTCAAGGGACCACGGGAATAAGTATGTGGTTCAGGGTAGCAATCTAGTAGATGGTAACTCTGTTATATGTATCGCCACACTAGCAACTAATGTACGTTCAGTACTACTATCTCGGGTGGTTGCTCAAGAGTCTAATTCTCCTTTTATTCTTAAATTAAGGCTATCCAGACCGAAGTTACCTGACGACTAAGATTGTGAACTTGTGTTCCCAAATGCGTCCTTCTCAAACATCCAAATATGATGCCATGGACAATGGCCTCCTATTACAGAGTCTCATCAAGGCAAATTGCCTTGGCCCTTTTAAGAATGTATGCAGCCATTGCCCCTTAATGTGTACCTGTATACACTTTTTTACTTCCGTATGTTGGTAGTGTATACTATACATATACTTTGTTTTCATCACCACTTGCTTATGTCCCTGTTATACTGTTAGTGTATGCTAATCTCCCTTTGGTGTTTTATAAATGTGTATGTGCATTAACTGTTTTTCTTGGGTGTTCAGAGTGTATATTTGACCTGATGTCTTTAGTGTATGAGATACCTATGTGTGTGTGTTGCTATTATGGTGTTTAGGATTTCTCTAAGTGTCACGAGCTAGAATTTCCGTTGTCATGATTCACCTGATATGTGTAATTCATGATTTGGACTTTCGAGCAGTGATTCTTAGATTGATTCTATTAATTTTTCTTATAATCTATCTAAATACGAATACAAATTTTCATGACAAATGTTACATTTTACACAGGATGCGCACAATACATAACCACACAGTGGCGCGTACGATTTGCACGCAATGTACATCATTCCTTCATTTATTACATTCGCGATCTCATTTATACGTCTCTTATTCCACAACATGTTTAAAAATTACAAATTAGGTTAAGGTACAGTTTGTCGCCCTTAGAAAAATGTGGCGGTGGTAAAACATTTTAACTTGAATAATTGGTACTGGTGTACCGATAATCATAGAATAGTTTAGAATTTAATCTAGAATGGTTGCGAAAATTAATAACTTTAGAAGAATATTTACTCGTTAATCTAAGTTACGTTGAATCACTTGTCAACGTGCTTTCTCAGAATATATAAATTTAGTAGATGCGGTTGTTACACACAGTGAACAACAAGGGTTAGAATTAAATTGTAAAAAGACACAAATTATGGTCGTCACTAGGAAGAACGAAATACCACAGTGTAATATACAAGTAAATGGGAATATTCTTCAACAAGTGAATAGGTACCATTATCTCGGAACAGTAATAACATCTGAGGGAGATGCCTTGAAGAGATTAGAACAAGAATCGCCATGGCAAAAGTAGCCTTTAGCAAGATGAAAAACATACTGACCAATAAAAAGATGTCAATTGAAACGAGAAAAAGAGTGTTGAGATGCTACATAGAACCTGTACTTTTATATGGATGTGAAGCTTGGACAATGAGCAGCCAGATGAGCAGATGAAAAACATCTGATGGCTGTAGAAATGTGGTTTCTGAGGAAAATGCAAAGAATACCATGGACAGCCAGAAAGACCAATGAGCAAGTCCTTCAAGAAACAAATGAAGATCGTAAACTGATCAGAGACATTAGACGTAGACAGTCACAATTTTTTGGGCATGTTATGAGAAGAAATTATTTGGAGAACTTGGTGACAACTGGTAAGATCGAGGGGAACAGACCAAGGGGAAGACCTAGAAACAAGTATTTGGATGGCTTGGCCTTGTGGCATGGTCGAGACAGAAACACGGAACTGATCCACGACTCTGTTGATCGAGTGAGATGGCAGAACATGACCGCCCACGCTTACCGGCATGGCACATGATGGATGGATGGATGTGATTAAATTTTAAGTTAGGCTGTGATTTATCATAGCCTTTCGATACCATTAATCCCTGTGAAAAAAATTTTTCTTTACAGGGTAATGGACATATTTATACAAGTAATAAGAAATATTTTATGTAATTAATTAACTAATTAACTAATTAATTAACTCGATGTTCCTGGTGGTGTCGTTCCTTGAAGATGAGTGTAGATGGTTCTGTCGAAGTTAGTCGGGTGATTGTAATAAATGTTCTGTTCCTGATGTAATGTAGATGGAAGAATGTACACTGCTTCGTTTTCATGAATCTGACCGGTATAATATGGTTGTTGGTGATCTGATTCTGATGTCAATGATAGCATGGTTTGGTAGGCAATGTCACGCATGTTTGTTGGTTATAAATGACTTCATTCTGTAAGAGGTGACTGGTGGTTGTCTCTAGAATTAGTTATGGTTCTTGTGAAGTTGTTCATTTCCCAAATGGATAATTATAATAGTGTAGGCGATAAGTTACAGTATTCTGACTGGTGTGGAAGCTTGCTGTTTGATATGCGACTTTATAAAATAGTATCACAGTTTTCGGTATGGCGTACAGGTTCTTATGTTACTCGGCTGGTGTATCTGGTAGTCTTGTTAACAAATCTGGAATCAAATTCTTGGATCCCTTAATGTTTTGAATCTTGTAACTAAAATCTTGTAGAATCTCGGGCGATTCTGTTATTCTTGGGCTTACCGTCTTTTATTACCAGCAGTGGCGAGTTATCCGTCTGGATTATAAAGTGGGTGCCTCTGAGGTATTTTTGTAGTTTCCGCACACAGTAGATCACAATTAGTCCTTCGAGTTCTGCAGTTGAGTATTTCATTTCAGCTGGGTTCAACGTCCGACTGACATATACGATATGATGATATATCCCGTCATGATTCTGCATGAGACATCCACTTATGGCGGTAGTACTGGCATCTGTTTTAAGGATAAACTGAGAATGTATATCAGGAAGTCGGAGGACAGGTGGATTTGAAAAAATTGTTTTCAATTTACCAATTGCATCTTCTAAACAGATACTCTTACAAATGCAATTAATACAAAATGTTCTGATTAAATATGGGATAACAGTCATGGAAATTGTAAGAGTGGATATGAATTTCCTATAGAAATCTATCAACGATATATCAACAATTTTGCACCAGTAAGAATACATAAACATCATTGTTGTATTTGCAATTTCAGTATGAAATGATGTTGACTGATTTATCAGTAGGGTTGTGATTATCACAGCAAGTTCTTTCGTCTATACGATTGTGATTAACGATAATTTATGTTGTATAAGCAGTGTTGTTGTAAGTTTTGTCACTAATAGTAGTAATGTCAGTAGTCTAACTAAGTCACATCTAATGTTTGGTGAATTTGGGTGTTTAGCTCTGTCGGTTGCATTGTATGTTTTAGAGAAAGTGTTGCTGTCTCTGTTAGTAGAATTGGTGAGTGTTTCAGGTGAAATAACGTGTACCGACTTGTTAAGTTGGTCATTAAGGTTTTTACCAGTTACTGATCTTGTAACTGCG
This sequence comes from Cepaea nemoralis, assembly GCA_014155875.1. Lineage (NCBI taxonomy): Eukaryota > Metazoa > Mollusca > Gastropoda > Stylommatophora > Helicidae > Cepaea > Cepaea nemoralis. The sequence continues at coordinate 20,767 of JACEFZ010014554.1, forward strand.
TTACTGTTTTCTTGTGTCTGTTTTTCATTTGCAGGATGACTATTTTGTGGGCTGATAGCACAGTCTGTTGGATCTTTGGTTAGGTCATCCTCTGTACACGTGACGGTTTTATTTATCAATGCGACCTCGTTTATGGTTGGAGCGACACATTTATAGTGAACTTCGCTTGTTTCTTCTGGAGGTTTGTTACTGATGGTCTCCCCTAGAATTTTGTCATTCTGAGGATCGAAACTCCCTTCAGGTGTAGTGGAATTATTTACTGGCTTATTTTTGCAATGTTTCTCTTCCCAGTTTCTGATATCTTTTTCTGAACATTTGTTTACGTTAGGAAGACTTTCTACAATTATATCTGCACACGGATCGTGTAAAACTGCGCATAATACGCGTCCTGACATGAATGGTGTATGAATTTCAGTCATTGCCAGAGGGTATCTTTCGATATTCCCTGCAAATGTACGACATGTTACAAAGTCTCCTATATAGCCACTGTCTTTCACAAATGTTTTTCTGACCCCAGTAAGGGTCGAACCACTATCGCGATTTACTTTACAGGGTTGGTTGTTAACAAAACCTTTGTAAAACTGAAGTTTGCCTTTAGATGATAAGGTGGCATTGGCCATTTCATTTGATATGGGTATTGTGTGGCCACACTCAAGGGTCGTATCTAACTGAAACTTCTTGCATGTATTGCATCCATCGTAATCAAAAATGTCAATAACTTCTAAGGCGTTGACTACTTCATGGTCACTTTCATTCCCACTCTCATTTTCATCCTCACTTGAAGTGTCAACTAACACAGCATTTGCTTGTTTTATCATCCTACGGCCTTCACATTGTCCTGAAAATGCCCGTACGATTTGCAAAAATAGCATTTAACCGCTCTTCTGAACTCTGTTCGTTTGGCTTTTTGCTTTTCTACCATCATTTCTAAATGGTGTCTATAGTTTGGTGATTTGTCGCACATTGCGTATTGATCATGTGACAGTTTACAGTACTTGCATGTTGAGTACTTTGGCTTTGCTTTGTACTTGTTTTGGAATGGTTTAGATTTATTTACAATCATAGCTGCTGATACCTCATTCTGATTATCATTTAACAAAAAGATATCGCGATTTGCCGTGGAAAAATGCAGACCCCTTGTTTTCGATATCTTGGATTGTCTGACAATCGCTTTGCTGTAGAAATTTTGAAAATGACGTTGGTAGGGATGTTACAATTTTGTTTATGATCATTAGGTCCCTAAGTTTGTCGAAGCTGTTGTCGACTTTAGCTGAACTGATCCACTTATTGAATACGTCCTGTATCATAGAAATATAATCTATGAAGGTCTGATTAGCTTTAGGACAAAGTGTGGCAAATTGTAGCTGATATCCCGTGGCATCTAAGGAGAAATGTTGCATTATTCTACGTTTAATGTATCGTAGTCTTTCCACAGTTCTTGCTGGATGGTCTCAATTATTTTTAACGGCCCCAGAGCCAAATTTCTCATATAGATCATTGCCCAATTCTGTTTTGGAATATCGTGATATTTCATTAAATATTCAAAATTTTCTGACCAGGCGCTAATCGAGTCTCCTGCACAGAATGGATTGACGATTCCCTTAAACTTGTTATATTTCTGTTCTTTCTCTTTACTTTTTAATTTATTTATTGAAATTTCTGCGTTTGGGTCTATTTCGAGTTGATGTACTTTTATTTGTGTATGTGACTCAATTTCTTTTTGCTTAATAGCCGCCTCGATTTCTAATTTCTTGTTGGCCGCGTCGAGCTCTGCTTTTTTGTTGGCCGCGGCTGTTTCCATTTCTAATTTCTTTTGTTCTCGTTCTGCCGCTCTTTCCTGTCTTCCGTGTTCTTTTTCTTCTCTCACTAGATTTTCTGCATGTGTTTTCTGACTCCATTCGCTAATTTGTCTGTTGTATAACATAGCTTTAGCCCTAGCTCAATGCACTTGTCTAGTGTTGACATTTTCTAGCTTTTGAAAATAATTATTTCTGGACGATTAATTCCCTTTGAAAAATTTCTGTAATACAATTTTTGGTTACGTCCCTTTATTATCTCAATTATATCAATAATACAAATATACAACAATAGCAAACAAAATTTACATGTGAAAAACAAAATGAGTATCGTTTAGAGGTACAATTTATAGTAAATGTTTGGGACTTAGCTGATTTAGATGATGCTTCCTCAGTACCATCAAACATCATTTACATCAAACAAAATGCATCATGGAACAACCTGTTATTAGAGAGAAAAACATTAGCATTTTTGTCACGTCACGTCAATGTCATGTTCATGGTGAGAGTAAGCTTTGTGATCGTATACATTGAGAGAGGAGTGGATAGCACAGTTCAACAGAACAGTATTTAATGTATAGTGTTTAGGCTTTGTCGATGTCGTGTATGATGTTTGTTTTTTACTTGTCAAGGCCAAGAACCGTCAATGTATTTATTTTCTAACCGTTACTTGACACTGTCTTGGGACTGCCAAAACGGACAGGAGCCCCCATGTATTTTACCTGTCAACGTGTCAGAAATAGTGATAGCTGTTACAATTCACGGAGAGTCTGAATATAACTGAAGACAACTGCACACATGAAGTCAAGGCTCCAGCCAAGGTGTAAACGTGTCTGTTTATTGGTCAAGGTATAAAAGAATATACAGCAATTTGAAAACACTTCCAGTTAAGTTGCAGGCTGAGTTGGAACTGCCCTCTGTTTATCTTCTACGTCACGCGTGAGCGTCCCTAACAACTAGTCCAATTGTGTTCACGCGTGCACCTATTCATTTCCCAAACCCTTTTCTATTGCACACCATAAGTCTCCTAAACTACTAACAGAGATGGTGCTCTGTTATATTCCTCCCTTTCTTTAAAAAGACTTTCCTTGAAAAGTCTTAATCCCCAACCTACTTATTCTAATTATGCTTTCCCTCAGTAAAACCTTAACCCCAATATTATTTCTCTAACCCATCTTAAACTAACCCTCTCTTAACCAATGAACTTTATTTCTATTCCTTCGAGTCCAATTCTCCACTTGTCTCCTATAGCTAACCGCTATGTTCTGTGATACTTCTTCTTCGTTTCTGAGCCTACAAGGTTTCATTAAAAAAACACAATTCATAAGGGTATTTCAATTCATATATACAATTGTTCATAAAAATCGTTGGTATATACTTTGCGTTATGTAACTTCTCATTCTCTCTCAACATCAACAACACAACACAGGATAGACAGAAAAGATGGGGTGCAGACCCAGTTATGAGGATATAAAGAAGTAGTCAAAAAACAATCCCATTTACCTCCCTTGCAAACGCAAAAACTTTACAAATAAAAGTTTTTTAAAAACACAACTTATGATCTATGAACATATATCTCTGTTTGTTATAAATTAAGTCGATCTAAAATTTCTTCCTTATATACTCAATATTTGTACTGCCATCCACACCCATGACTATATTTCACCTGTCTCATGTCCCATCATAAAAACATTAACAATGTTCATTTTCCATGAACATATTTTAAATTAATTAACGCTGTTTATCACAGCTCCTATATTTACCCCCTCACATCCCATGACAAGCATCCTTGTTCATATACGTATCTAACCCTTTACAAAACCATATGCACTGCTATCTACAGCCCCTTTAATATTCATTCTTTATTAACCAGCTTCTTATATTTTCTAACTATCACAGCCTCTTTTTATACCCGCTATAGACGTTAGTCACGTTTATTCCTTAATATAATATGGCATCCAATCCATATATCTTCAATCAATGCTGACTTAATGCAGCTCCTATTTCAACTCCCCAGAACCCTTTTATGTGTGTAGGAACCATTATAAAACCCCGTCATCTAAGCATTGCATATGTTTCCAAAACTTCATAGCCACTATGCAATTAACCTCCCTATCCTAAAACATTAACGCTGATTGACGCAGCAGCCTTCTTACCAGCACAAGGCCAAAGTTTTTGGTACTCGTGTTTACTACAACTTATTACTCACAAGGAGAATGTGTCTCTCTTCTAGTCCTCAGTCGTTTGTTAACTATTTTCTGAACGAAGGGTTTTAAATAAAGCCCCGTCTTATTATTCTTTATTCTAAACAAAACAATAACTGCTTGTGAACAATTTTCAACTTATTTGTAAACAAGGGTAAACACTATCCAATACACAAGACAATTCAACTAAAATCATAATTCATGAGCCAACCAAAACGAAGTCAAAACAGGATATCATACCCCCCAATGTTGTGAAGACATTCCAATGTCGGCTCTAAATAAATTGCATTCCTTTCGCAAATGTCACGAGTTGTTATTTCGTGCGGTGCAAAAGTAGGGGAGTCCTGAGAATCTGCAGCGAACAAGTCGCTGACAGGGAGTATTGCATATTTAGCTCTTCTGACGATTTGTCCATCCGAATATAAGTCGTCTGAATAATAATTATTATTGTTATTGTTTCTCTCATCTTCATTATCTCTTCTTAAATGTTCTACGTGTGCCCGTGCTACATGTCCTGTGATTTGGTTCTTTATAATGTATGATACATTACCTAACTTTTCTAAAGTATAATACCCTGGAATCCAATGATCATCAAATTTGGAGTTCCTTCTGTGCTTCTTATAATAAACTCTATCACCTACTTTAAATTCTTGTAAATGTGTATTTTTGTTTGCGTACTTTTTCTGACTTTCCCTGGCTTTAATTAGATTGTTTCTTAACCTTGCATGCGCTTTGTGCATTTCTTGTATAATAACTTCCTGAAAATCCTCCCCCATATATTTACGTCTTGGTTTTAACAGATTGTCAATTGGGAGTATAGGCTCTCTTCCGTGTAATAAGTAGAATGGTGAGAACCCTGTCCCCTCATTTTGATTTGTGCGTGTCACGTTTAGTGCAGATCCCAAGAAAAGGTCCCAATCTTTTTCATGCTCGTCGACAATTTTTGCTATGATGTTATACAATGTTCGATGTTGTCTCTCATTCTTCGCATTTGAAGAAGGTCTATAATATGAAGGGTTTATATGGTTTATATTCAAATCTTGTAATAACTTCTCGAACTTCTTGTTCACAAACTCCTTACCATTATCTGTGAGTACGATCTGTGGGCAACTAAATCTTGGTATGAACTCCTGTAGAAAAATATTAATGATAGTATCTGCGCTCTTATCTGGAATTGCATAAACTTCCGGCCACAGACTATAGTTATCCACGATATGAAGTAGATATACATTCCCCGATAGTGTTCTAGGGTGAGGACCTGATATATCTAAGCTCACTTTCTGCATTGGAAACTGAGGAATGTCAGTATCTTGTAAGGAACATTTGATCGTTTTCATATTTCTTAACCTACACTTCTCACACGCATCGACGTATTTACTAGCAGTTTTAAATAAGTTCGGCCAATAATATTTATTATTGAGTGCTTTTACTAACTCATCACGACCAAGATGACCATTCTCATCATGATATGCCTTTAGAATCTCAATTTCCAAATGTTTTGGAATGTATTTTCTCAACTGTTCGCTTCTTTCATTCACGTAATATAACTGATCATCATCTTGCAAGACTAAATAATTTTTCTTATAACTGTTCTCACCCGTTTCGTTCAATTTCTGTTTTATTTCCACAACTTTCGGATCTAATTCTTGTACTTCTTTCATATTAAATTGTCTTAAATGTGGGTCTTCCTCTCTAGGTTCAGATTCTTGATCCGACGGTAAACTCCTAAAATCTTCTCTATTTAATATGGCAGAATCTAATATATTTACTTGCCAGTTTCGGTCGTCTATTTCGGGTTCACCCTCATCCTCAGTGTTTCCTGATGTCTCTGGATACGGGATTCTGGATAATAAATCTGCACAGGTGTTGTACCTACCGGCTACGTATTCTATCTTCGCGTTGTACCCCTGCAAATTCAATGCCCATGTCTGTATTTTTCTGTTCTGCACTGGAGCTTTTAGTAAATCAAATCAAATCAAATCAAATCAACTTTATTAGGGTCACAAATTGGGCGCGCAGGCCCGTCTTACATTCGGCCCTTCCAATCACTCGTCTTTCGTTCATCAAGAGCATTATACATTTACATAGGAAGAAAAATAAACATTGTGAAATGAATGTTGTAAACATAAACAAGGCTAATTATAATTACCATGTTATGAGGCCCATCTCCCACCTATCCATACATCACCCCACCCACACAACACCCCCACCTACCCACACACACGCGCACCAAGGGACACATATACACCCCCACCTACCGACACACACGCACACCAAGGGACACATACATACCCCACCAACCGACCCATCCCCCTCCCGCACATCCCCCACCCACACACACTGCCCTCACCTGATCCCCCAACCAAAACACACTCGCCACCCACAAACATTCCTCCACCAACCCACACATCCCACGCCCATCCACATCCTACCCCACACATCCTCTCCCCACCCACACCTCAAACCACCCATCCCCTAGCCACATCTCCATCGACAACATATTTCCCACCCACACACACAATCCCCCACCAACCCACACATCGCACATCCACTCACACATCCTCAAACCATACACACACATCCCCACCAATCACGCCACATCTCCATCGACAACATATTTCCCACCCACACACACAATCCCCCACCAACCCACACATCGCACATCCACTCACACATCCTCAAACCATACACCACACATCCCATCGACCCACACCAAAAGCACACATACATTCCCCAACCCACACATCCCCCACCCACACACATCCACCCACCTACACACATCTCCCCACCCACTCACATATCCTCTACCCATCCCATTACCCACCAACAATCACTCACCCACATATCCTCCTCCACCCACACGCCTCCAACCACCCAGCCAAACACACATTCCTCAGCCACACAACCCCCACGCACACACACATCTCCCCGTCAACTCACATATCCCGCACCTACCCACACACAAATTCCGAACCCACTCACATAATCTCCCATCTCCCCCAGCCCACTCACAGATCCCGATCCCACCCCTACAAACATCCCCCACCATCTCCTAACCTACAAACACTCACCCACCCTGATATCCTCTACCCACCAACACATCCTCTACCCACCCATCCCCCAACCAAACATCCCTTAACCACACACTCTCACTCATATACAATCACCCACCAACACATCCTCTACCCAACCACACATCCTCCACCCACCCATCCCCCAGCCACACATCCCTTAACCACACACCCCTACCCATATACACACGTATCCCCACCCACGCACAATCTCCCTACCCATACACACATCCCTCACATACACCCCACCCACCAACACATCCCCCATTCACAGACACACACCTCCCATCCACGCATAACCCACACACACATCCCCAACCAATATACTCATCCCTTCACACATTCCTTGACACACGTACTTATCCCTCAACCACTAACACCCACACACCCCTCACCCACTCATCAACACATACATCTCCTATCTACCCACCCACACTCACACACCCCAGCCACCCATCTAAACACACATCCCTCACCCTCACACACATCCTTCACCCACCCGCACACCCCCACCCACACTCACACACCCCAGCCACCCATCTAAACACACATCCCTCACCCTCACACACATCCTTCACCCACCCGCACACCCCCACCCACACACACACATCCTTTATCCAATCGCAGCTCCCCTCCAACACAACACCACACCCACACACATCCCAAAGACATATCCCTCACCCACACACACATCTGCTCACACATCTCCTACCCATCCACACATCCCCAAACTACAATCACCCTCACTACCCACACATACATCCTCCATCCAGCCACACACACCCCCACCCATCCCAGACATATCCCCCACCCACACACACATCCCCAAATCCATCACCCACACCCATCACGCACCCCTCCCCCAACCCACACACATCCGCCACACAATTCAACCACACATCTCTCACCCACACACACACTCCCCACCCATCCACCCAAACATCCTACACCCATACACATCCCTCACCCACACACACATCCTCAAACCCACAACCACCCCCCACATATCCCCACACCACATATCCCCACACCCACATCTCCCCACACCCACATCTCCCCACCCACACATATATCCCCCACCCATCCCGTAACCCACCATCAATCATCCACCCACATATCCTCCTCCCCACTCACCCACAACCACCTAGCCAAACACACATCCCCACCCACACACACATCTCCCCGCCAACCCATACATCCCGCACATACCCAGACACAAATCCCCCACCCACAGACACAATCCCACCCCACCCACAGACACAATCCCACCCCGCCCACCAACACATCCTGAACCCACCCACACACATCACGAATCCACCCACACACACATTCCCCCCAACCTACTATTATGATCAAACTCCCACACTTTACACACACATACAGTGACGATTGTCGTAAGCATTGTCGCAAAATTGTAAAGAAAATGGAGAAAAATTGTAACTTAAAAATTAGTGATGCAAATCAACTCTCTCTCTCTCTCTCTCTCTCTCTCTCTCTCTCTCTCTCTCTCTCTCTCTCTCTCTCTCTCTCTCTCTCTCTTTTCTCTATCTCTTTCTAGGGATGTGTGAGGGGATGAATGTATGGGTTGTGTGTGCGTGGATGGGAGGTGTGTGTTTGTGAATGGGGAATGTGTTGGTGGGTGGGGATGTGTGTGAGGGATGTTTGTATGGGTGGGGAGATTGTGCGTGGGTGGGGATGTGTGTGTATATGGGTAGGGGTGTGTGGTTAAGGGATGTGTGGTTGGGGGAATGGGTGGATGGAGGATGTGTGGTTGGGTGGATGATGTGTGGTTGGGTAGAGGATGTGTGGGTGGGTGATTGTATATGAGTAAGGGTGTGTGGTTAAGGGATGTTTGATGGGGGATGGGTGGGTAGAGGATGTGTGGGTGGGTCGAGGATATGTGGGTGGGTGAGTGTGTGCAGGTTAGGAGATGGTGGGGGATGTTTGTAGGTGCGGGCTCGGGATCAGTGAGTGGGCTGGGGGAGATGGGAGATTATGTGGGGAGGTGCGGAATTTGTGTGTGGGTAGGTGCGGGAATATGTGAGTTGACGGGGAGATGTGGTGTGTGGACTGAAGAATGTGTGTTTGGCTGGGTGGTTGGAGGTGTGTGGGTGGAGGAGGATATTGGGTGAGTGATTGTTGGTGGGTAATGGGACTGGGTAGAGGATATGTGAGTGGGTGGGGAGATGTGTGTAGGTGGGGGATGTGTGGGGTGAATTGGAATGTATGTGTGCTTGGGGTGTGGGTGGATGGGATGTGTGATGGGTGAGAGGTGTGTGTGGGTGGGGAGATGTGTAGGTGTAGGGATGTGGTGGATGGGTGGGGGAATGTATTGTATGTGTGTGTGGTTGGGTGGGGAGTTGGAGTGAATGGGGGATGTGTGGGTGGGTGGTGGATGTGTCTCATAATATAGTAATATGCATTGTTTATGTTTACAAAATTCATGTGACAATGTTTTTTTCCTATGCACTGTTGATGAAAGAAAGATGAGTGATTGAAAAGGTCGCATGTAAGACGGGCCTGCGTGCCCAATTTGGTACCCTTTGAAAATAAAGTCTGTTCGTTCGTTCGTTCTGTCTGTCTAGCTCTCTTTCTCTATAACTCTCTGTATGTTGACATGTTTCTCTATGTCTGGTTTCTACCTTGTATCTGTGTGTATATCTGTCTGTCTGACTGTATGTCTCCAATTCTAGTACAGACTGTAATTCTACATATACACATGCACTTGTGAAACTGTGCTCATATATGTTTGTGTGCGCATAGTATGTCTGTTTGTGTGTCTGTCCGCCGTCCATGCGTTCGTCTGTCTGTCTGTCAGAGATTCAAGTAATTGCACAAGTACCCTCACAAACCCTATGTTACTGTTATTGCTGCTGTCATCACCAGGCGCCCGTGTATTACACCGAGCTTGCGGTCGAGGGCGAAGTACAGACCATGCTTCTGGGTGCAGTGTACGAGCGTACCCGGTCCCACCATCGAAGTCAGGCTCTACAACTTCACCAACCCGAGTTTATTCAAGTGAGTGATTTTGTTGCTTGTTGCAAGTGCAGACATTCAAATAACCGGGCACATCAGACGGAAGATGCACTACAGAGATAAAGAAGAGAATAGCATCAGACGGAAGATGCACTACAGAGATAAAGAACAGAATAGGGCACACAAAAACTGCACTCTGTCAAATGAAGAATATTTTATGCAATATGTCATACCCCATGACAGTTAGAAAATAGTTCTTGCATGTTACATGGATTCAGTTTCAGCTGCTATACCTGGACAATTAGTAAACAGGCGAAAAAATCCCTGGAAGCCTAGAAGACGTGGTTTTATAGAAGAATGCTAAACATTCATTGGATAGCCAAGATGTGCAATAAGGACATTCTCAGGGAAGCTAAGTCGTGAAAACAACTTATCACAATCATCAGAAAGAAGCAGTCATCATTTATTGGCCACGTTATGAGAAGACAAAAACTGGAACACGTTGTGACAACCGGAAAGATTTATGGAAAGAGAGATTGATGAAGAGAGCAAGGTACTATTTCTAGAGAATCTAGTGTCATGGCATGGAAGGGAGTCAACACGCGAACATATGCCGTCTGAGATTGCAATTTGTGGAGAGGCATAGTCGCCCATCCCAGACGGCAACTCACTTGATAATGATCAATGTGTTCAACGATATCTTAAATATGTATTTAAAACTGACTGATTTGAATCCTGAAAAAGTGATTTAATTTATTTAACCACACTACGAAGTGTGAGGCTAATGTGTGCTCATGAACATTTTTAAGTATGTGTTTTACACTGTTTCACCTACGTCGTAAGTAAGTGTTTTACACTGTTTCACCTACGTCTAAGTATGTGTTTTACACTGTTTCACCAACGTCGTAAGTATGTGTTTTACACTGTTTCACCTACGTCGTAAGTAAGTGTTTTACACTGTTTCACCTACGTCTAAGTATGTGTTTTACACTGTTTCACCAACGTCGTAAGTAAGTGTTTTACACTGTTTCACCTACGTCTAAGTATGTGTTTTACACTGTTTCACCTACGTCTAAGTATGTGTTTTACACTGTTTCACCTACGTCTAAGTATGTGTTTTACACTGTTTCACCTACGTCTAAGTATGTGTTTTACACTGTTTCACCTACGTCTAAGTATGTGTTTTACACTGTTTCACCTACGTCTAAGTATGTGTTTTACACTGTTTCACCTACGTCTAAGTATGTGTTTTACACTGTTTCACCTACGTCTAAGTATGTGTTTCACACTGTTTCACCTACGTCTAAGTATGTGTTTTACACTGTTTCACCTACGTCTAAGTATGTGTTTTACACTGTTTCACCTACGTCTAAGTATGTGTTTTACACTGTTTCACCTACGTCTAAGTATGTGTTTTACACTGTTTCACCAACGTCGTAAGTATGTGTTTTACACTGTTTCACCTACGTCGTAAGTATGTGTTTTACACTGTTTCACCTACGTCTAAGTATGTGTTTTACACTGTTTCACCAACGTCGTAAGTATGTGTTTTACACTGTTTCACCTACGTCGTAAGTATGTGATTTACACTGTTTCACCTACGTCTAAGTATGTGTTTTACACTGTTTCACCTATGTCGTAAGTATGTGTTTTACACTGTTTCACCTACGTCTAAGTATGTGTTTTACACTGTTTCACCTACGTCGTAAGTATGTGTTTTACACTGTTTCACCTACGTCTAAGTATGTGTTTTACACTGTTTCACCAACGTCGTAAGTATGTGTTTTACACTGTTTCACCTACGTCGTAAGTATGTGATTTACACTGTTTCACCTACGTCTAAGTATGTGTTTTACACTGTTTCACCTACGTATAAGTATGTGTTTTACACTGTTTCACCTACGTATAAGTATGTGTTTTACACTGTTTCACCTACTGTCGTAAGTATGTGTTTTACACTGTTTCACCTACGTCTAAGTATGTGTTTTACACTGTTTCACCTACGTCTAAGTATGTGTTTTACACTGTTTCACCTACGTCTAAGTATGTGTTTTACACTGTTTCACCTATGTCGTAAGTATGTGTTTTACATTGTTTTACCTACGTCGCGCCAGCTCTGTGGCGAAGGCTTAACGGACGCGGTTCGTGATCCCGCATACCCGCGTTCGAAATACAGCTGCGCGCGATTTGGCAGCAGATCATGTTGCGTTGGTTTGTTACGAAATTGTATAGGTGCCGGTTGTTCAGAAAGCAATGGCAAACTACTGAACGTAAACTTGCCAAGATATCAACAACGAGCAAAAAATGCTGCTGTTGACTGAAACGTGCTGTGAAGGATATGCAACTACCTTTTTAACCTACGTCGTAAGAATGGGAGCTTTGAAGTGACTGACTAACATCTCATGTATGTTTTAAAATGTTTAATTTGATTGTTTAAATTGTTTCATGAACACCTTCAATATGTCTCTTTAAATCGTTTCATTTAAAATATAAGGATGTTGAGGGAGAGGTTGTATGTCAACTGTTGAGTGAGAGGTGTATGACAACTGTTGAGTGAGAGGTGTATGTCAACTGTTGAGTGAGAGGTGTATGACAACTGTTGAGTGAGAGGTGTATGTCAACTGTTGAGTGAGAGGTGTATGTCAACTGTTGAGTGAGAGGTGTATGTCAACTGTTGAGTGAGAGGTATATGTCAACTGTTGAGTGTGATGTATATGTCAACTGTTTAGTGAGAGGTGTATGTCAACTGTTGAGTGGGAGATGTATGTCAACTGTTGTGTAAGAGGTGTGATGATAACTGTTGAGTGAGAGGAGGTATATGTCAACTGTTGAGTGAGAGGTGTATGGCAACTGTTGAGTGAGAGGTGTATGTCAACTGTTGAGTGAGAGGTGTATGTCAACTGTTGAGTGGGAGGTGTATGTCAAATGTTGAGTGGTTGGTGTATGTCAACTGTTGAGTGGTTGGTGTATGTCAACTGTTGTGTGAGAGGTGTGATGCCAACTATTGAGTGAGAGGAGGTATATGTCAACTGTTGAGTGAGAGGTATATGTCAACTGTTGAGTGTGAGGTATATCTCAACTGTTTAGTGTGAGGTGTATGTCAACTGTTGAGTGAGAGGTGTATGTCAACTGTTGAGTGGTTGGTGTATGTCAACTGTTGAGTGGGAGGTGTATGTCAACTGTTGTGTGAGAGGTGTGATGCCAACTGTTGAGTGAGATGAGGTATATGTCAACTGTTGAGTGAGAAGTGTATGGCAACTGTTGAGTGAGATGTGTATGTCAACTGTTGAGTGAAAGGTCTATGTCAACTGTTGAGTTAGAGACGTGACACTGTTGTGTGACTTGACTCTCCATAATTGTTGTGACATGTCGCTTGATGACTGTCCCAGTCATGTGATCTGGTCTCGTCTCCACAGACCTGGAGAGTTTGATGTCTCGACGCTGTACAACCTAACGAAGGAGCAACTCAGTGGAGGCAACTGTACCGCCATCTTTAAGAGATTAACTAGGACAGTCATTGTCGGCCGCTTTCCGGTCTGTGAAAGCAGTATTGAAGGGGTAGGTAACTCCAAATTATAGAGATGAATTAGGGCAGAAGTCACACAATTTATGTGGCACGGTTTACTGCCTGGCATATTTTGCTGCACGTCGTCAGGTGCATACAGCAGTTATATGAATTCTACTTTACCTGAGATACTTTACACACATAATCACTGATAATCCTCGAAAGTGGAGCATTAATTATCGCCACGGCAATCACAGATTTAGAATGAAATCTTTCTTTGAGTAAAAAAATTGACTGGAACGGCCTAATTGCTAATGCATCGACATATCTGAGCAATATTTTGAGCAATATCTGTTCTCAAAAAGTTTGTTGCAGGAACAACAACATAGAGCAAGTTACCTCGCTGACCTATCCCCATCCCCTCCCCTACCTCCCTATATGATTATCACGAATAGCCTGTTCCTTGGCATGACGATGTGTTTCTTTCTCAAAAGGAATTTAGAAGTCTAGTATCCCCAGTCTAGACGAGACAACGCTTCATGTTCGGTAATGTCGTATTTGCCCTCGGCTGGCGATGTGTTAACAGAACAGAAAAGAAACTATCTTTATGAAACCGAGGGGAAGATGATGATGGAAGGTAGAGAGCGCAGCGCTGACTGCGTTCAGGCGAAATAGAATAGGATTAGGGGAGACAGAAAAATACAATAGAAATGAGTTGAGGAAATCTCGCACCGTCCCCCTAACTCACTAGAAAAGGGACATTACACAGAAAGAAGACATTTTGAGACAGAGGTTGAGAACGGCATTCTTCCAATACAGTCAATATTTTAAACAACAAGGCTGCAACAACAACAGTGAGTGTGCAAATCAACATAGAAACAAAAACGAATGATGTGCATTAACCTCCAAAAAACAAAATCTGCAGTAGAACAAGAAATTATAGTACAGCAATAAGTGTATGCGACAGCAAAAATGTACAGTACAGCACACACAAAAATGTACAGTACAGCACACACACAAATGTACAGTACAGCACACACAAAAATGTACAGTACAGCACACACACACAAATGTACAGTACAGCACACACAAAAATGTACAGTACAGCACACACAAAAATGTACAGTACAGCACACACAAAAATGTACAGTACAGCACACACAAAAATGTACAGTACAGCACACACAAAAATGTATAGTACAGCACACACAAAAATGTACAGTACAGCACACACAAAAATGTACAGTACAGCACACACAAAAATGTACAGTACAGCACACACAAAATTGTACAGTACAGCACACACAAAAATGTACAGTACAGCACACACAAAAATGTACAGTACAGCACACACAAAAATGTACAGTACAGCACACACAAAAATGTACAGTACAGCACACACAAAAATGTACAGTACAGCACACACAAAAATGTACAGTACAGCACACACAGAAATGTACAGTACAGCAAACACAAAAATGTACAGTACAGCACACACAAAAATGAACAGACAGCACACACAAAAATGTACAGTACAACACACACACAGATGTACAGTACAGCACACACAAAAATGTACAGTACAGCACACACACAAATGTACAGTACAGCACACACACAAATGTACAGTACAGCACACACAAAAATGTACAGTACAGCACACACACAAATGTACAGTACAGCACACACAAAAATGTACAGTACAGCACACACAAAAATGTACAGTACAGCAAACACAAAAATGTACAGTACAGCACACACAAAAATGTACAGTACAGCACACACAAAAATGTACAGTACAGCACACACAAAAATGTACAGTACAGCACACACAAAAATGTACAGTACAGCACACACAAAAATGTACAATATAGCACACACAAAAATGTACAGTACAGCACACACACAAATGTACAGTACAGCACACACAAAAATGTACAGTACAGCACACACAAAAATGTACAGTACAGCACACACAAAATGTACAGTACAGCACACACAAAAATGTACAGTACAGCACACACAAAAATGTACAGTACAGCACACACAAAAATGTACAGTACAGCACACACAAAAATGTACAGTACAGCACACACAAAAATGTACAGTACAGCACACACAAAAATGTACAGTACAGCACACACAAAAATGTACAGTACAGCACACACACAAATGTACAGTACAGCACACACAAAAATGTACAGTACAGCACACACAAAAATGTACAGTACAGCACACACAAAAATGTACAGTACAGCACACACACAAATGTACAGTACAGCACACACAAAAACGTACAGTACAGCACACACAAAAATGTACAGTACAGCACACACAAAAATGTACAGTACAGCACACACAAAAATGTACAGTACAGCACACACAAAAATGTACAGTACAGCACACAGAAAAATGTACAGTACAGCACACACAAAAATGTACAGTACGGCACACACAAAAATGTACAGTACGGCACACACAAAAATGTACAGTACAGCACACACAAAAATGTACAGTACAGCACACACACAAATGTACAGTACAGCACACACAAAAATGTACAGTACAGCACACACAAAAATGTACAGTACAGCACACACACAAATGTACAGTACAGCACACACACAAATGTAGGGTACCACACGAATGGATAGTACAGCTAGAAATATAAGGTCACACACACACACACACACACACACACACACACACACACACACACTCACGTACGCATGCACGCACGCGCGCAGTGGAAAATCTAACGTTCTGTTGTCTCCTATAGATACAAATAATATTTACCAAATACAGTTCTGTTTGAGTTCTGATACAAAAGTACTATAACAAAGCACACATAGAAAGGACTAACGAGCTCTGTTGGCTGAATATAAATGGAGTTTTATTTCCAATTGATGACCACTTCAAAAGTCTGATTACAATTTCCAAATTCAGGGTGACTTCTCTCTTCAAGTCCTAGATGTTTACTGACTGCCCTAACAACAAACCACGTCACGACTTGAGCATCTTTCTCCTCATTCCATCCTGATGCTCAAGCGTGCTGTAGCTTTGCACACCTAACTAATACATTCTGCTACACCTTCCTATGTTTCAGAAAGACTTTTTCCCTTAAAAAGTCTTTACTCCTAATCCCTCTATTCTATTCCCTCTCTTTCCTTACCTCCCACGATTCCTCTAATCTTCCCCAACCCAACTCTATTTTAAGTAACTATTCTATTCTGTAACTCTTTTCCCTGTCATATAGTAAACTACTATGAACTTCTTCTTCGTTTCTGCCTCTTCATAACATAACACATATTAATTACATTTAAATCTCAACTTTATACAATACATCATAACATATATGGTTACCTTTTTGAAATAACCACTCCTTCTCTTCATAAGCTTAAAATTTCAAACGCTGTACTCTTCTGATACCAACTCCCTATTGTCATCAGCAACATTACTTCCTAATTCTCTGCTTTCAATCAACGTGAGAACACTCACACATGATAGAAAGACAAGGAATCGGTGCGCACCGGAGATTCAAAGAAGTAGAACTCTTTCTCAAAAAAAAAAAAAAAACCACACTTAGCTAAATCACACACACCTTTACCCCACTATGTCATTTGAGACTTTATGTAATAAAGTCTAAAACAATTATCTCTTCTACAGTACCACTTATTTATGGTAACAGTTTACGCTGCTATCTACAGCATCAAGTACCAACCACCAAAAATATTATTCACTCCCAAATGTCTATATATTACAGACAGTACACAATTAACAAGGTCCATCATCCCTCTAGACCTCTTCCAACTTTATACACATAACTAATCTTCTCTCATACCTCACTCAGAATTCTCTCTTAATTTCGCCGAAAATTTCAGCGACCCCCCTTATTATGGCCATATCTACTAAAACCTCTACTTGTGCCGTTATCAACAGCAACACCATACTCATGTCTGTGACTGCTTCCAATCAACATTATTCTATTATAGTCCATATATTACGGACCCCTAAAACCTCATGTCATTTTATCTCTATTCGCTGTGAGCATTCTATACTGACAATGTCCATTTCTCCCCAATATACTTATTTCCCTTTACTATTTTACTGCCATCCACCGTATCTAATCATTCTTCGGAGTCAAACATGGATTCAATTCATGTTTTGCTAATTGCCTGGCGTAGCACGTTACCCACTTCTTCTTCTATAAGCCAGAAATCTCGTGTCTTTTATGAAAGTACACCATGGCTCTTCTGACCCCATGGAAACTATGTTCAAAACTTTCCCCTCATTTACCCCACTGCTATATTCATTAATCTTTTCTTCCCCAATATGGCGTCCAATCCATATATCTTCAATTTATGCTCACTTAAATTCCCCATTACCATTTTACTTGTGTAGTAACCCCGTCACTTAAGTATGGCCTATGTTTCCACAACTTAACCTCCCAACGCTGATTATCACAGCAATCTTGCTAGTAGAATATACATAAACTTGTTATTCACAAGGAGAATGTGTCTCTCTTCTAGTCCCCAGTAGTTTATTACCTATTTTCTGAACGAAGGGTCCTAAATAAAGCCCATGTATTTGTCTTTATTCTAGACAAAACCATGTAAATTAAACTTAACTTAATTAATTTCAACATATATATAACCATACAAGACAATTTCACTTAACTTTATACGATGAAAGCGAAATAAAATCACAACAGGATATCATACCCCCCCCCCCCCCCCAAGTTTTTTATACATCATTTATTGTTTCCCCTCATATCATTAAAGGTATTAACTCATTCAAAGAAAAACATATATAAAATAATACAACATACATCCTAATCTATTGTTAGTTAATACTACTGGTCTCTTTTACTGGACCAATAGTTTGTACGTAAAAGTCTAAGAACACAATAACCTATTCTAAAATCAAATAATAACAATCATTTTACAGGACCAAATCAAGCAAAAAAACATCTTATATATGAGGCATTACAATCTCAACTTCACAAAAAACAACTGTCTTCTCGCTAAAGAGAAGGTTTTCAAAAAAATATAATTCACTTGGAATTAACTACGTAAAGTGACCCAGCAACCTTGGCCTCCTATACGAACCAATGTAACACATATCTATTCACACAAGTCATTCCATTATTTTTATACCCGAGAAAACACCACAACTCACTGCTAAGTATATATATCTGTTACCTACAGACCAATTCCTTACTTAAAACAATATCTGTTCTCTCAATAAAAAGTCATTAATTATAAATGACCGTCAATCATTGATTCTCTCCCCTCCCAATATTCTACCTTTTGCCAGACTAACTCCTAACACATCACAATATCTGTAATATCACCCTAACCAACCGCTGTAAACTGCAGCTCAAATCACTACACTTACTACTATTGTGGCGGCTATCCCAGCACACTACCACTCATTTCTCTACTAAAGGAAACCGTACTTCGACTACAACTACTTAATCATTATTACCGTTAACTACGGTATCTCCACCCTCCTACGTCCAACAAAACTTTGTCTATTTACTATAGACCTCTCACCAATACAACTAATTCTACTTTTAAGTTTCTTGTCTACCCGACGCAAGTAATATTTCATTCTCCTGCATCAGCACTTTCAACATCTCACCACAACTACTCTAAGCTATCCTCAAGTCTCTCCTAGCGTTCTTGCACCGCGATGATACTAGTCACACTTATCGGAACACGTTTTCCAACATTCATTTAACTAATCTTGTTTACCTCCGTATCTTTCACTCCTCTTCCTATTTATCGGGATTCTTACAGAACAGCAACCCACACCACATATAACTGACAACGGACCTCACTTTCCTCATTTCTCAGTATCAGGCATTCATGCTTCGACTTGTCTCTGACAACGATACTAAATCTGTTTTATGCAACGTCGTTCAAAATGTTAACTCTCTTTCTGTCAACCTGTCATACAACTTCCATAAATTCCGTCCAAGATCACACATTCCAAACAAAAGACATCACACCTTTCTAATCATGTTCTTTCTACCTCTCAATTTTCATATACTCAGTTACTCTATGCTCCACGTTTTATCAACATCACTTATCAGCTACTCTTCGCATATTCACACGGTATTCGTATTTTATGTTTGCTCAGACAGTGATACCCAATTTCGCTCTTATCTCACGACTACTCTCGCATCGCGACGAACACCTGTTTATCTATACTTATACTCACGCACGTACTAAACGTCTCGTACATGCATGCGGTACTTATCACTTGTCATCTTCCTATCCTTTCTCGACGCACATATGTTTGTCTTATTTCTACTTTTCTCAATCATTCTCTCGTTTTCAAAGGTCAGAATCTATATATTATCTCTCGCAAACTATATCTCTCTTACACACTAACCAGCACTATCAACGATCTCTCAAAACAAACCTCATTCCGCTGAGCCACTAACCTCGTAACTATCATTCTATACTTCTCCACACAACAAGTTTCTCAGATTTAATCAGCTCTTCTTTCTCCGCAAGCCTGACGTAATTGCCTAATCCCCCTCACCAAGAACTCGTATCCTTCAAGCATCAACTTCTACAGTCTTTTACTCTTAATACTCTCGCGCTCAACTGACTATTTTACACAGGATACTCAATTCCTCCTCAATCTATATCTCCTCATCAGACACTCTCGGTTCAGCTGTCAACAATACTATACTTACTTCTCAAACTACCAAGCGAAACTATCTCAGACATCATGTCATAGCTCTGAGTCGAACCATCCACTCTAGTACGAGCATTCATACTTATTTTATCTCTCTCTCTACTAATTATGTGCTGAATCTACTCTACTTTAATCACTCCAGTTATACATCACTCAACGTGATTAACTCTCTGTATCTATCCATTCCGGACAAAGGACTATTTTTACCTTGTTTACTCTCCCTACATCGCAACTAAACACAAGATATCCTGTATTACGTATCCACGTAGAATATCATTTGCCGTAACTCTCTATCCTCAACAACACTATTGCCTACCTTGTATCATGTGATGCTACACCAAAAAAAATTCATCTGCCTATTTTAGACAGCTCATATGTATTTGCTCAAACCTGCTCGTATCGGTTATTTAAATACAACCATGGTCTTACCGATTTCATGAGACTTCTAGCTTTTTCCAGCGAGGCTTCAGCTGTTTGCTAGTTTTTGTGTTCCACTTTCTACTAGGCAAACATCTTTCCTTTTGGAAGTATCTTTCTCTCTCTCTCTCTCTTGGTATTCGTCTCTTAGCCTTCCCTACTTTCCTGTCATATAAACTGGTATCTAGTTCTACAGAGTCACTAATCCAAAACTCTGTCCGTCTGTCCACCAGCAAGCCCTACCGTATGAGGAAACATCACGCTTCGAGTCAGGATCTGCTCGTAGTGCAATTCTCTCATTCTCCGAATCATCAGTATCTATAGTTGTTTCAGCATCACGGTATTTACTATAATATGCGGCGGTAGAAATATCTTCTCCGTAACCTGAACTCTCACACCTAATATTTCTACACCATTTAGGGATTAATTTAATGTCTATACCTGAGGAACTTGACATAGCAGTACCTCCATTAACAATCATACTATTCCTTTCCTTAATAGTTTTCCTCACTTGTCTTTTAACATCTTTGGTGCTTGTCTGCCTGTCTTCTGTCTTGGGTTGTTCAACCACTGTACCACTCTTTGTCACTTTATTAATCGACGTCTGAGTACTCTTTTCCACACTACTGCCTGGTTGCGTCTGTGTCTCTCTTTCTTGTTTTACACAAAAGACTGAAGATACCTCTTGACTACCCAAAATCTTATCTGTGTTTCCTTCTCTGTTATTCAACTTTGCCACCGAATATCGCAACTGTCTGATCTGAAACCAGTTCTCTCGCAAGGCTTTTGCGTTTTCACTCTTTGAAGGCCAAGACCACTGTTTCCTTTTCTGACCATTACTAATTCCTATATGTTTCTGTGTCTTACTCTTATCTGCTTTCATATGTATATGGTTGACAACTTTAGAACTGTAACCACACCGGTTATCATTCCTATTGACCGGCTGCCATCTATTGGGCTTGTCTATACCATAATATCTCCTACCTGTCTCGTGCTCCGTTCGTTCAGGCGTCTGTCTCTTTATCAATTCTATCATAGACGAAATTCTATCTACGTCCATTTTTAAGCCATCCATCAACTCTGTCACACGTCCTAACCTCCTATAAAAGACTTCCATAGTAGCTCACCACGCCTTTATGATATAAAGCCTTGTTGTTTTCAATACGTAGGCAGCTTTCCTATCGCTAGCACATACTCTGCAAAAGGTTACTCAAAGCCCAATCTTTTAAAAAATTGCATCAGGTTTTCAATTCTTCAATTCTATCTTAAAACAAATAATTATACACATATGCCTACTCCTTCCTCTGTATATTCCTTGGTACCTGAAAAAAAAACTCTTCCTGAGCCTTGCTGAAATAATGTATGTTTCTCTACTGTGCTGTGTTGGGTCTGCCTGTTTCCGTTCCTACCCCAGTCAAAACTTGTGCCAATGAGTCTTGTTCTGTCATGCTGAAATACTTCTGTACACACTAATAAAATCAAATTTACATTTAAAGATATGATCGTATTTACTTTACACACTAAAAATTGTCCAAGCAGTCAATGGTATCTAAAAATGATATTTAAGGTTTATTAATTACCATTAGCTCTGCTCCCGATCCAAGACAGACGGATTCCTCTATGTTCGCTGAAAGTTTTCTTGTCAGGTGGAACTCTAACTATAGGAGTCTGTGTTAGTTGAAATGCTCCTCCAACCGATCACGCACTTCAGGGAGTTTCTTCTTCGGACGCCTCAGTAACTTCAGCCCCTGGTTGAGCCCCTACCAGACTTCTGGCTTCTTTTCACCCCGGATAGGGCACATCAAAGCGACGTCTTGAGAACTCACTAAAGCGATAATTTGGGTCCCCTCTTCAGTAGCCCAGTCTGCCCCTCCCACTTCCGAGAGTTCCCTAACGATATCGCCTCTGTTGATGACCTTCTCATTCCTTCTTATCCTTCAAATGAGCGATTTACTTGTTTCCTCAGACTCTCAAGGTCACGACTCAACGGCTTTCAGTTCGTTCCAGGCGACCTTGATCTTGATGCAGAGTAGATGTGTATAACGTCTCTACTGGACTATATTTGCCTTCAAGTTTCTTCTTCTTGAGTCCCTTGTTTCGCAGGAGCCCGAGAAAACGTGCTGGTTGTTCCTATTCTTTCGCTCAGCAGGATGATGACAATCGCTCGCACGCACCGCAACCCGTTATGGCTATGGCAAGCTGGTTTTCATAGCTCTCCTGACAACAACTGCCTGTACAGCTAGGATTCTTGATAGCAGGTCTGTACAGCGAGGATTCTGAAGAATATTTACAGACAACCACCCCTAGCCGGGCTTTTGGCTGCTGTAACTCTCACAGACGACGTAGTGGCCATTTATCAAAGTCGTTTTACGTTCAATATGAGTGTAGAACTGTGCCGAATTCCTGTCTCCGGGCAATTGATGCGAGCAGAACAAAGATCTTCAAAATTTTGGGGCTACCTCGACGTGTTACTTCGATGTGTCGATGTAGACAGTAGTTTGAGATTCCGCGACATCCCAACTAGGAATCCTGGTTCGTGGGAACCATTTCGTCCTTTATAACAAAGCACACATAGAAAGGACTAACGAGCTCTGTTGGTTGAATATAAATGGAGTTTTATTTCCAATTGATGACCACTACAAAAGTCTGATTACAATTCCCAAATTCAGGGTGACTTCTCTCTTCAAGTCCTAGATGTTTACTGACTGCCCTAACAACAAACCACGTCACGACTTGAGCATCTTTCTCCTCATTCCATCCTGATGCTCAAGCGTGCTGTAGCTTTGCACACCAAACTAATACATTCTGCTACAGTACAATACATCTCGTGTACACTTTTTACTATTAGCTCAGTAAAACATTTTATTACGATAGCTTACTCAACAAGACACAGCATGTGAACTGTCAACAACCCATGTGTCAGGCATCATCGGATTACTTCTCCCACACCACACAAGAAACTTGCAAGTCGTGTGAGAGGAAATGAATGATACATTTTATTGCCGTTGGCTCTTTACATGTACATAACAGTCGCTATCAAACCACACACAAAGCCACAGAATTGCCTATCACTAGTTTCCTAAACCCTATTGCTAATCTCTATCTACTTGGCTACACAAAACTCCTATCAACACTAAACGATGTGCTCGCTACAAAGTCAGTCCCCAGTCTGACTTTCTTACTCGCGTGGCTACACAGCACGCGGAAGGACCTTGATGCGTCCTTCGGCTTTTTGCGTGCCGTTACACTTAGCACGCTTATATTAGCTGTCTCCTGTTGAGTGGCAATCGTGGCTATCACGTAGGCGTGATTCTGTCGTGACCAGAGTGCTAACTATCTGGTCGACGTCTCCGTGTCTCATGAGAGAACTAGTTAATAGTCCCCCATTCTATCACCTACCCTGCCCTTATATCGGGGCACTGTATTACCTCTAATCTACTTGAGGTTGACCACTCTTCCCGGTGGTCTTCTATCTTGAGGCAGACCTCCGGCCTCTATGTTTCAGTCTTTGACACACACCCTCCCCTCCTGTGTTGCGTCATCAACTTTGACTCCTTGGTTGTGACGCAAGAGGTTTCTAAAAAATTAGTGTATCTAATTTTTGTCAAAGACTGTAGATAACCTGGCTTTGGGTAACTCAATAGACTTCTACTGACTATTGTCACAATGCAGTATCACTTTACTTGGCTACTGGCAATCGCCACAAACTTGTCTGGTTGGCGTGAGCCCTTTTCTCAATCGCAATATTATATTTATTAGAGGTATGTCTGAACCGGACCGTTGTCTTCTAAGACCTGCCCTCAAATAGTAAATTAACTCACTACCCATACAAAGTTGACTTTCTTAGGGTCAACACATGAATTGCTTCATGTCCCCCATATAATATTAAACAACCATTACACAAGCTGTGTGCGACAGGCTTTACCTATCTCGCTTCCGCGTGTAAAGTTATCTTTCACTGTTAAGTTAGTGTTTCGTTGTCTATTATGTCCCCTGACCCGGAGTTATCTCCCTTTGATCTACAAAAAATGTATGCAATTTATATGTTTGTTTTCCTGGATGTTTGCGTGTTTGGATCTAACTAATAGTATAATCTAACTTCTAACATGTGTATCTATCTATCATGTGTATGTAAGTTAGTTTTCAAGTGCCATAATTCGGTTAAATGTGGCCACAAACAAGTGTATAACACTAATTCGTGACTACGTTTCCGTCTTATGAGACTTAAAATACTTTCTCTAAGATCTAAACTAAACTACACACAACACATTCAACACAGCACATTTTCAACATTGAAAGCAAACATTTGACGCAGACAAAAAATAAAAAGTCGCGTTGAGCGGCAGAAAAAATCCGCTGACCGATCTCACTCTTTCTTATATAATTTACATTCGCTCTCACTTTCACACTTCTGTCATACATCTTTTACCCTCCCAATTATTTAAAAACCTTGGAGTGACACTGTACAAGTTTGGCTCAGTTTGACAAAGTTGAGCTCAATGACTGTGCGTAAATTGCTGCACGAGTCATGTATTTACAACATATTTACATTTTAAGAGAAAGGGTTGATGGTTTGTACCCTTGGTCTTATTAACCACTATATTCTACTAAAATAATACTCTAAATACTGACATATTAATACTAGTTCTATAAATATGTATTTAATGTGTTAACTATTTTAATCTATTTTGCCACATTAATCCTAAGATACGCTTACATTAATCCTAATATTTATCTAATTTAAGGGATGTAATCTAACTATTTAAAATGAAATTGATGTGAGATGAGTTATGTACCTTTCTGAAATGGGTAATCTGAAATGTAATAAAATTATAACTAATGTTTTTAGATGCAAAAAAAATATATGCCTGATATTCTTATCTAAATGGTGTAAATGATAGTATGTTATAATTGTATAATATTTTTATCCTATTACGGTGTAAACTAATCATAATACTAACTGATAATGTTTGTTAAATGGAATGGTTCATTAAGATGGAATGAACTCAAATGAAATGAAACAAAGTGGAATGTAATAAACTAAATGGTACTATTCCTATCTAAACTACTATCTATTCTACTTTTAAGGTAAGTAAGTGGGTAAGATAATGATTTATGTAAACTACTAAAAAAAATGAAAACTATTATATTGTCTAAATCTAAATGTAATTTAAAGTGATCTAATCTACCTATAATTTATCACTATATTAAAACGTTATAATACATATCACAATAAGTATTATATACATGGTATTTAAATACCTCAGGTTAGTTGTTGCCCTAATGTTCAGAAATTGCTTTCATTGGCATACTATATAATCACACTTGTCCTGGGTATAATAAATACATTACACAGTCATACTTGTGTCCTATGGGTATTGCACCTGTAGAGTTCGCCTGTGTTGTAGACCAGTATTTTCGTGTCTGTATTTATGTACTGTTCTGACACTGTTTTTCTCTGCTTAACACAAATGATTCACCGGAACACGTATGGAGCTTAGTAAGTAACGAGCTGTCCCAGTTCACACGGTGATTTATTTGTTTTTCGGAGCACAGTTCTTCTTTTGATGTCTACGGACACATGATAGTTCACTTGTTCTTAGTACATAGTTCAGCACATAATGTCTATGTATTCATAACACATTTCACATAGAATATTCTAATGTACTAATTTAACATCTATTACTCTACACTCTTATCTGGAATCTCCGGTATTTCTACCTCAGATGGTCGACTAAGGGTATCAGCCAGAATGTTGTCCTTACCCTTAATATGCTCTATACTAAAAGTATAGTTTTGTAGTATTAGCGACCACCTGTATATACGGTCATTCCGATGCACACCACTTTGTATGACCGTGATTGGGGAGTTGTCAGTTTGGACAACGAAGTGAACACCCGCTAGAAATCGATGGAGCTTCCTCACAGCATAGATGACGCTTAGGGCTTCCAACTCTGATATGGAATATCTGGACTCAGCAGGTGTGATCTTACGGCTCACGTAGCAAATCGGATGGAAGATGCCATCATAAAATTGGCCTAGTACTGCAGCGATGGAGATTCTGCTGGCATCTGTCCTAAGATAATAAACGAGCCTAGGATTAGGCAAGCGGAGGATTGGTACATTACTAAACAGGATTTTCAATTTTGACAATGCAGAAATTAATAATGCATCTTTGACATCTAATTTTACAGATGCTTTTAAAACATTGGAAAATACACTTGTAATTTCCGCTAAATTTGGTATGAATTTGCTATAGTAATTTACTAACCCCAAAAGGCTTCTGACCTGCTTCTTTGTGGTAGGCATGGTCAGGTTCATAATTTTGGTAATAATTCTATTGTCAGTCTTAAGTTGACCTTGTGAAATGACATGACCCAAAAAATCAATTTCTTTTAGGCCCAATTCAACTTTGCTCGGTTTGACAGTGAGACCGAAGAGTCGCAACCTATCGAAGACATGTCTTAGTTTCAGTAAGTGTGTTGTCCAGTCATCAGTATGGACACATATATCATCTATATAAGTCACTGTATTCGTCACTCCATGCAGTAGATCTCTAGTTAAGCGTACGAAAGTGGCAGGAGCGTTTCGAAGTCCGAAAGGAAGAAAACGCCACTCGTAAAGTCCTAAAGGTGTTGAAAAAGCAGTAAGATGAATGGATTGAGTCTGCATAGGGACCTGCCAATATCCCTTAGTAAGATCTAATTTAGAAAAGATTTTGGAGGTGGACATGTCAAGGATAAGATCTTCGCAGGAAGGAATTGGTTCTGCGTCGATCTTAGTGACGTTGTTGAGCTTTCGATAGTCCACACACAGACGAATTGTGGAGTCTTTTTTCTTAACTAGGACGATTGGAAAGGAGTACTCAGATGTAGATTTCTGGATGATCCCACTAGCTTCTAAATTAAGAATTTCCTTATTTAGATTTTCTCTATAGCTGAGTGGGATAGAGTACGGCCTGCATTTGATAGGCTTAGAGTCCGAAAGAAGAATGGAGTGCTCGATTCTGTCTGTCCTACCTGGAATGTCAGAAAATATGTCTTTATACTCTGTCACTAATTCTATTAATTGTCGTCGTTGACTGTCTGTTAGTCCCTGTTCTATCTGTATGCTATCTAATGTCGCAGTCTTGTCTACAATGGGAACAGGTAGTTCCATTCCGTCATCGTCTACCTGATTCAGTACGGTGGTGGTGCTAAGTGCGTATTCTGTATTCTCGCTAAGTGTATGCATCTCGTCGGATTTGCCAGTCTCGCTAACTAGTGTAGTTGCGTTGTGTACGTCTGTCGTCTGATCACTAGGTGTGGGTGCACTGTGTTCGTCTGTCTCTACTCCTGTCTCTTGTCGTGAAAAGTAAGGTTTCAACATGTTGACATGGAATATCTTTAAGTGTCCGTTTATTGATATTTCATAGTCAACATCTGAAATTTTACGTACCACCTTGAATGGCCCTTGCCATGAGGTCAATAATAAATTTCGTTTGTCTGGAAGTAACAAAAGTATGTCTTGATCTGGTTCAAGATCAATTGTTCTCGCACCTTTGTTTGCGTATTGGCGGTAGATTTGACCCTTCCTCTCCAAAGCTGCCTTAGCTATAATACACGATTTCATGATTTTATCTCGTGTTTCTGTCACCATTTCATAAGGTGTTTTTGGGGTTGGAATTTCAATAGAATTAGTTATTACCTGATGGTAAATGGTTAGGGGTCCACGTGGGTTAGCCCCGTATACTAATTCAAACGGTGAGAAACCCGTGCTTGAATGGGGAATCTCCCGATAGGCGAACAGCACTGTTGGTAACAGTGTATCCCAATCAGCTGGGTTTTCTGCTGTTACCTTAGCCAGCATATGCTTAAGATCTCCGTTAATTTTCTCTACTATTCCATTGCTGGCTGGATGGTACGCTGTTGTAAAATGCTGTTTAATCCCTAACATTTTTGTAAGGGCTTGCGTTGCAGCCGATATGAATTGTGTTCCACGATCGGATAAGATGGTACGTGGAAAACCGAATCGTGAGAACAGGTGTAGAAATACATTGGCAACGTCTTTGGAGGTGATGTATTTCAAAGCTACTGCCTCAACCCACCTTGAACATAGGTCGACCATCGTTAATATGAAGCGATTTCCTTTGCTGGACACCTGATTCAGGGGTCCAACAATATCTACCGCCACACTCTCAAATGGCCTAGAAGCCAGTGTAGAAGGTTGTACTTCAGCTGTAGGATGTTTACCCTTACGTACTAATTGTTGACAGACATTACAAGAACGACAAAATAATTTTATATCATTGCAAAAACCTGGCCAATAAAAATGAGCCTGAATTCTGGCCCTGGTTTTGTCGTATGCAAGGTGACCAGCAAACGGTGACTCATGTGCAATCTTTAGCACAGTTAGGCGGTGTTGTACAGGTAACACCGTTTGCTGAATCTCATGGTTACCAGTTGTATAATACCTAGTAAGAATGCCATTATTAAGTCTAAAGAACCATGATGCGTTTTTTGTCACTTTGGCTCTTTCTTTCAATAATTTTAAATATGGAGACACACTAGGATCAGCTTTCTGCTGTTCTATGAATTTTTGTCTGTTGGTATCATCTGTGCTAGTTGGAGAAAGCAACAGTAGTCTCTCATCTTGTAGTGTGTCTTGATGTTTTATAGTGTCTGCTCTGGTTGTTGCATTAGCTGCATTTAATTCTTCCCATGCAGCTATTTCATCGCTAGTACATTGTTTCAATTGGGGTAAGCAACCCAAAATTAAATCAGTACAAGGGTTGTCAAGTATTGCACAAGTAAAGGTACCAGAAAGGAAAGGAGTGTTAATACGGGCTTTGGCCAAAGGGTAAATTTCAATGTTACCCGAAAAGGTTCGGCATTTGACAGAGTCACCTGTATAATCACCTGGACTCACCAGTTCCTTTCTAAGACCAATAAGGGTGCTGCCGCTGTCCAGCAAACATTGGCATGGTCTATCGTTGACCATTGCATTGTGGAACATCAAATTGCCTCTGGAGGCTAATGCTGCATTTACATTCTCAGTTGAGAATGGTATTGTATGTCCACATTCTAATTTTCCGTCTGCATGAAATTGGTGACATCGTTCACAACTGTCAAAGCTTAACATATCGTTTACACAACACACATCTTCAGATTGGCTAATAGGTAAGTCATTTTCAACATCACACTCAGTCTCACTACCACTATCAGAAGATGTATCAATCAAAATAGCATTGTTGGCTTTCATACGTTGGCGGCCAAGGCACTTATTTGAATAATGGCCGTAGCTGGAACAAAAGAAGCATTTGATTGCACGCCTGTATGCAGATCTTTTGTTTTGTTGCTTCTTAATAACATTTTCAAGATGTGCCGGATAGTTTGGCGATTTGTCACACATAGAATAAGTGTCATGCAAAAGTTGACAGTAGATACATTTTGACACTTTCCTATCTTTCTTGTCGATTTTCTGAAAGGGTTTTCTATTACTCTGATAGTTTTTAGGTTGGTCTTTCACAAAAGAAACTACTTCAGAGTCATTTGAAGTCTTAAAAATATCTCTATTTGAAGAAAAATATGCAGAGCCTTTCTTTTCAAACTGTTCTATGTTCTCAATGTCTGACTGCTGCAGGAATTTAGCAAAAGGAGATGGTATAGTGGATATAACTTTATCCATGGCTATTAAATTTTTAAGTCTGTCAAAGTCTTTTCCTATGTTAGCTGCTTTAAGCCACCTATCTAGTACACTTTGAACATTTGAGACGTAATCAATGAAAGTCTCACTAGGTTTAGGTTTTAAATTTGAGAACTGAACCTGATACCCAGGGGCATCAAGTAAAAAGTGTTGCATTATCCTATCATGGATGTACTGATAGTTAGATCTAAGATCAGTTGGTATTGATTCTATCACTTTAAGGGGCTCACCACTCAGGTTCTTCATATAAATCATAGCCCACATCTCTATTGGAACTTGGTGATATTTAAATTGATACTCGACATTTTCTGTCCAGGCTGATATGGAATCTTCTTTACAATATGGTTTGATAATGTTTTTGTATTTGTTGAACTTATTTTCTTCTTGTTGACTTTTTAGTTTAGTAGCAGAGATCTCTGCGTGTGAGTCTACATCCATACCTTTCATCTTTAACTGTGTCTCTGATTCTACTTGTAATTTGTTTTTCCTTAACTCTTGCCATTTCATCTATCTCTTTTTGCTTTAGTTCTTCTCTTGATCTAATTGCTTTTGCTTTAATTCTTATCTTGATCTAATTGTTTTAGCTTAATCTCCATTCTTTTGTTTCATCTCTTTATCATCTTCTAACTGTTTTTGCTTTGTTATCTCAGCTAGTTGTGCCATCTCTTTTTGATGCTGTCTCTCTTGCTCTCTATCTCGTGCGCGTTCATCTCTCTCAGCATCTTTTGCTTCCTTGAATTTTTGGTCAGCATATTGCTCTAGTTCTTTTCCTGTATATTGCAATTCTTTGCCTGCTTTTACGAAATCAGCCAAAGTAGCCATGTTGTTGGGTAATTGGCTAACGTTGACTTGAACTGTTTATTCACTTATTTATCTCTGATATGTTATGTTTCTTATTATCTGAGCACTATAAATTGTACTCTCTGTTTATAACCTGGAAAATTTTATCCTGAAAAAACAGAGTACAAAATATGCTAATGCATCACAAGCTGAAAAAGAGATGCACTATTAATCACATTGCATGCCAAATATATTGAGTATACTCAACTTAATGTTCCCGAGAATCAGGAACACCAATCCGGTAATACAGGTCACCTCGTTTGGCACTTCGGTATACACACGAGTTTTCTAATCAGCTGTTGTT
The DNA here is from genome assembly GCA_014155875.1 of Cepaea nemoralis. NCBI lineage: Eukaryota > Metazoa > Mollusca > Gastropoda > Stylommatophora > Helicidae > Cepaea > Cepaea nemoralis. The sequence continues at coordinate 52,275 of JACEFZ010014554.1, forward strand.
CACCCTGGTTCACAGAGCAGCAACAATTAACAAATAGTAAACGACATATTATATTCGACAATTTGGTACAATCACAATGACATGCCCACGAACAAACAGAATATAGTTTACTTAATATTTAATGTCAATGTCCTGTCTTCGTTCTAACGTTTTATGCCTTTCGTTACTAACCTAGTTTAATCTATGGAAGTGTTGTGCAGACCAAGTCTAATTTGCATGGCCAAAAGTAGTGCCATCGTGACGGTAAACAAATAGAAAAAGTACGAAAAAAATTCAATAACTGCTTTCAAATAAATAAAAATATAATAATAATGTTTAAATAAATAAATATATTCAATTACTAACTTAAATAAACAAATAATAGTTAATATAAAGCACAGATTCAGGCGGGCAGCAGCTTGACGATTTGTAAACAATCAGATGCTGAATGCGAATGGCGTAGAACAACTGCTTGTCAATCGTCTTACGTCAGAGGCGCAGCGCTATTTTTAGCTTGCAAAAATCGATAATGTCGGCTGCCTGTGTATCGCTCCGCCATGAATCATATTTGGTAATTATTCATAAATAAATAAGCCAATACATAAATAAATGGAAGAAAATAATAATATCAATACTTACAACTTTGAAGAATACATAATTATAAGTACACGATAGTTTAATAAACACAAATAAACATTGTTTTGTCACGATAGGCACAGCTCGCTCGCAACTTGTTCTAGTCTGCACACGTCATCAGTCACTGACACAAATTAAACCTTGTAATTCACTACTCGTAACCTTAGTCTAGAGCCGTGGGTGAGTGTATTAGCTTGAACTTTCGTCCAAGCCACACTTCTGACACCACATTAATCCTTGCCTGTCAACAACCCATGTGTCAGGCATCATCGGATTACTTCTCCCACACCACACAAGAAACTTGCAAGTCGTGTGAGAGGAAATGAATGATACATTTTATTGCCGTTGGCTCTTTACATGTACATAACAGTCGCTATCAAACCACACACAAAGCCACAGAATTGCCTATCACTAGTTTCCTAAACCCTATTGCTAATCTCTATCTACTTGGCTACACAAAACTCCTATCAACACTAAACGATGTGCTCGCTACAAAGTCAGTCCCCAGTCTGACTTTCTTACTCGCGTGGCTACACAGCACGCGGAAGGACCTTGATGCGTCCTTCGGCTTTTTGCGTGCCGTTACACTTAGCACGCTTATATTAGCTGTCTCCTGTTGAGTGGCAATCGTGGCTATCACGTAGGCGTGATTCTGTCGTGACCAGAGTGCTAACTATCTGGTCGACGTCTCCGTGTCTCATGAGAGAACTAGTTAATAGTCCCCCATTCTATCACCTACCCTGCCCTTATATCGGGGCACTATATTACCTCTAATCTACTTGAGGTTGACCACTCTTCCCGGTGGTCTTCTATCTTGAGGCAGACCTCCGGCCTTTATGTTTCAGTCTTTGACATGAACTATACTTGGGCTCACCTACATAGTTAGTTAGTCAATTAGTTAGTCAGTTAGTTAGTTAATTAGTTAGTCAGTTAGTTGGTTGCTTGGTTGGTTAGTTAGTTAGTTAGTTAGTTGGTTAGTTAGTTAGTTAGTTAGTTAGTTAGTTAGTTTGTCAGTTAGTTAGTTAATTAGTTAGGTAGTTAGTTAGTTAGTTAGTTAGTTAGCTAGTTAGTTAGTTAGTTAGTTAGTTAGTTAGTCAGTCAGTCAGTCAGTTAGTCAGTCAGTCAGTCAGTTAGTTAGTTAGTTAGTCAGTCAGTTAGTTAGTTAATTAGTTAGTTAGTTAGTTAGTTAGGTAGTTAGTTAGTTAGTTAGTTAGTTAGTTAGTTAGTTAGTCGACAGATCAGCCTCATTGCACATCGAACCATTCAGTTCATAAGTGCTCGGATCCTTTACTCAGTAAATCACGCAGCGTGTAGCGGCTCACCACACACGTTCTTTGTTGGTTTATTAATCTTCTTTGGCTTCCTGCGTAATGTTCTTGTTTGGCAACCTTTGTAGTAATAACAAGTAGACTCAACAATTGATTACATCTCAACATGGATTAGGTTTACCTTCATAACATAAACAACAGATTTATAGAGATAACAGTCATCCTACTTCTCCCACACAATTTGAAAAACAACTATATCCCACCTCAGCTGTTCCCATCTTGTGTCCAGTAAACAGCACAATTTTCCCAAGGCAGCTATATTCCCCACATCACGTGCTCTCATACACAATTTTCCAAAAAACAGCTATATCCCCCACATCAGCTGTTGCCGTCTTGTATCCAGTAATCCTCACAATTTCCAACAAAACAGCTATATACCCTACATCACATGTTCTCATACACAATTTCTCTAAAACTGCTTTATCATCCATATCACCTGTTCCCATCTTGTATTTAGTAAACCACATAATTTCCCCAAATCAGTTATATCCCTCACATCACATGTTCCCATCGTGTATACAGTAAACCACACAATTTCAACAAAATAGCTATTGCCCCCCGCATCAGCTGTTCCCAATTTGTATCCAGGAAACCAAACAATTTCCCCAAACAGCTATTTCCCGCAAATCACCTTTTATCCTACACAATTTACCCAAAGCAGCTATAAACCCCACATAACCTGTTCTCATCTTGTATCCAGTAAACCACAGAATTTCCCTAAAACAGCTATATCCTCCAGATCTGCAGTTCCCACCTTATATTCAGTAAACCACACAAATTCCCCAAAACAGCTATATTCCCCACATGACCTGTTCCCAGCTTGTATCCAGTAAACCACACAATTTCCCAAAAAACAGTGAAATCCCCCACATCACCTGTTCCCAGCTTGTATCCAGAAAACCATACTATGTCCTCTGTCCATCTATGTCCTATGTCCTCTGGTTCCAAATGTTACTGTATGTAGCCGGGGCGCAGTGTTGGGGTGAGCGCCCAACATTGCTTAAATACCCCAATGGCTCGTGAATACATAACCTCTGCAGCAAAAGTCCAACTCCTGGCCTTCACGTGGCGGAACTGTTTAAACTAACAGGAGAAGGGGCGACGGCGAGTTTCTGGCGCCGGAAAATAACCAGTATGCTCTAGATGTCTATGCACGTACATGCATGCGCAGACACGTGTGTGCGCGCGTACACATCTACACTCGAGTGAGACCACAGTCTGCTCTAGCAAAGAAAGGTGCTGAAGACGGAGGCAACCAGCCAAGAGGCGCACCACAGAAATCAGGATGCCACGCAATCACGCAAAATGGAATATGTCGACTACTGCTAAATGATATGGTGCTCGCCCTGCTTTGGACCCCCAGGCAGGTGCAGTGCCGTGCCCTATGTCTCGATAGGGTCCAACCCCAACTACTGAAGGTCCTTCTCAGATGTCCTGTGGAGCCAGGGGACATGAGAATAGGACGACTGGCCATATTAAACGAAGACTTAAAATAATGCACTGGAATGCGTAGGGAGTCAGCAAAAAAAGATAGAATTAGAAAACATCTTGGACCAAGAAAAAGTAAGCATATGTTGCTTGCAAGAAACTCACCTCAACGAAAATCATTCATTCATTGGCATCTTGCCGTCTTGACAGACGATAGTTTGTGCTTTAAAATGGCATAATAACTTTTAACTATGGCGGTAGCGAGTGTGACTGATAAGGCCAATTTGCGCTGTAAATGTCCGTTCACAGTGGGTGCATCTGAACACGTGGTCATTTCCACCATCATGCACCATCTTACGTCTCAAACGCTTGGTGTGTGACTTTTCTGCAATACTTTTCTCCTTTGTCTTTATTCCATTTCTGATATTTGCCCTCCATGCAACACGTTCAGCGGCGACTTGCTCCCAATGTGCATTATCAATGCCTGTATCAATCATGTCCCGCTTACACACATCTTTGTATCGTAGTAGAGGCCGACCCTGAGATCTCTTACCCATCTGTAATTCACCAAAAAAGATATCCTTTGGTATTCTACCATCATCCATCCTCCTAAGATGTCCTATCCATCTAAGTCTACGAAGACTGAGCATGGAATAAACTGTCACACAACCTGATCTTTCCAATACTTCAGTATTTGTGATTTTGTCTTGCCACTTAATACCAAGAATTCTTCGCAAACACCGCATATGAAAGCTGTTTAAATTGTTCTCTTGGTGTGAGTAAGTTGTCCAGGTTTCACTGCCATAGAGAAGAGTACTAAGGACACAGGCTTGATAGACAAGGACTTTTGTTTTGGCAGTAAGCTTCCTGTTCTCCCAGACTCTTTTTCTTAACCTGTTCATTGTTGTTGCTGCCTTACCAATCCGGATGTTGATTTCCTGATCTAGGGATAATTTGCTATTAACCACTGATCCTAGATATGTAAAATAGTCTACTATCTCTAGTTCAGCGTCGTCAATAAAGATTGATGGTACCCCATGTGCACCTTGTGACATAATCTGTGTCTTCTTTTTGCTAATTGTTAAACCAAATTCAGAACAAGCATTGGAGAATGCAGATAGTAGACATTGCAATTCTTCCTCAGAGTGGGTCGTAACTGCAGCATCATCTGCAAAAAGCAACTCTCTGATCAGTACCCTCCTAATTTTGGTCTTAGCCTTCAATCTCTGAGCATTGTAGAGGCCGCCATCTGAGCGTGAGTGAATGTATATACCACCATCCTGATCACGAAATGCATATTTCAGTAGACGTGAAAAGTATATTCCAAAGAGGGTGGGAGCTAGTACACAACCTTGCTTAACTCCACTCTTGATTTCAAATTCTTCAGAAGTTGCACCATCAAACTTGATTATACCCTTCATGCCTGTGTGGAACGATTCCACAATGGACAGAAGAGTTGGTGGGCAGCCAATCTTCTTTAGTGCCTTGAACAGACCCTCACGACTGACCAAATCAAATGCCTTTGTGAGGTCGATGAAGGCAATAAACAGTGGTTGATTCTGTTCACGGTATTTTTCTTGCATTTGTCGCAATGAGAATATCATATCAGTGGTAGACCGGTTCTGTCGAAAGCCACACTGTGATTCGGGGTAGACTTGATCTCCTAGGACTTGAAGTCTGCGCAGAACAATTCTGGCAAATACTTTTCCAACAATACACAGAAGTGAGATACCACTATAGTTGTTGCAGTCGCTCCGATCGCCCTTGTTCTTGTACAGTGTTATGGGGGGGGGGGGGGGAGGTACGGGGTGTCAGGCATTGGTAGCACCTTTGGTAAGGATGGCTCTCATGTCCTTTCAGGACCCATCCCCCACTGGTCCAAGTCTGACACCCAGCTCGTGCCTGTGGCTCCTAGTAGCTGTCAGCATGCGACAGAGGCCACTCCCCGGGCAACAGCTGTGAGAGGCTGGCTAAACCAGGCATGGGTATCCGATTTGGTGTCAAACCAAGAGGTAAACTAGGGTATGCCTACCCAGCATGTGAAGACAAGGATTCGGCAGACTGCGCGGAAGAAATCATTCCTGATTCAACGGGCAAGACGGCGTTTACCTGCAAAGCGTTGTGGAACGTAATGAGCACGGCAAGGCGCGTAGAGCGCCCTGGTCATCCACTGCACCTGTATTCATCTCCAATCGTCTCGACTTGTCTTGCCACTGGACTCAGATGGACTCAGGCGAGAGAGTGAGGTCGACGAATTGCGCAACTCTTCCTCACTTTAATCCAAGTCATCGCGCAAGTCATTCTTCATCCAACGTCACATATCACCTTCAAGCCCTGTGGCGATGGGCGAGCGGCAAAGCGGTAGGCGTGGGTACGCTGGCAGCCGTAGTCGCAGACCTGCACACAGGCGGCTCAGGCCATATGGTCGTCTTCTACTGACCGGAGCAGCAGTGGGATTCGGCAGCCCCCTGAGCGACTGAGCAGCCCTCTATAGGAACACACTGCTCACCTCCATAGCATGAGGAAGGGGCTAGAAAAGGTGCCCTAAACATTGTCTGCTTCATCACTACCTAACCAGCTAGCCGCGGTTGGTGGGTACCCTAACTGCGGTCGACATACAAAGAAAGATAAAACAAGCAAAGCTAAAAGAGTAAACCATATTCCCTTAACAATTGGAACTTGGAATGTACGCACCCTACTTGACAGAGACGGCGCGTCGGGTCCAGAGAGACGAACAGCACTGATTGGGAGAGAGCTGGGCAGGTACAACATCGACATTGCAGCCTTGAGCGAGACACGACTTGCAGAAGAAGGCCAAATCTGTGAAACTGGTGCTGGCTACACATTTTTCTGGAGTGGAAGGAAAAGCGAGGAAAGACGCCAATCCGGTGTGAGATTTGCCATTAAGTCGGCACTGGTCGGCAAATTAGCTGGATTTCCAAAGGCTATAAACGACAGGCTCATGACCATGAAGTTGCCTCTGCTGAATGGAAGGAAGCACGCAACCATTGTGAGTGTCTACGCACCAACTATGACCAACGACGATGATGTCAAGAACAAGTTCTATGAGGACCTGCACAATGTATTAACATCTGTTCCCAAAGGAGACAAACTTATACTCCTTGGGGATTTCAATGCCAGAGTAGGCACGGACACCACCTCTTGGAGTGGCATTATTGGAAAGCATGGAGTCGGAAATTGTAACAGCAATGGACTCCGCCTCCTTCAGACATGTGCCGAACATGATCTCCTGATCACGAACACAATTTTCCGTCTCCCCATGAGAAATAGGACATCATGGATGCACCCTCGCTCGAAACACTGGCACCTCATTGACTATGTCATCGTCAGGAGGAGTGACAGACAAGACGTTCGAGTGACAAAATCCATGTGTGGTGCCGAATGTTGGACAGACCATCGTCTCATTGTCTCGAAAATGAACATCCACATCAGGCCACCACGGCGTCCTCAAGGGGCGAAAATGCAAACAAAGCTAAATGTCACCCGCCTAAACAGCAAGAAAATGCAGCAGTCGTTTGAAAATATGCTGGAAGACCGCCTCAAAGCCCAATGCTGAAGCTAAACAGGATACAGAAACAGAATGGAGAGCCCTAAAGGACACAATCTACAACACTGCTATGGAAATCCTGGGTCCAGCCCCCCGAAAGCATAAAGGACTGGTTTGATGAAAATTTCGAAGACATCAACCAATTGCTGGCCGAGAAACATCTTCTTCTCAAGGCACATTTGAATGACCCAAAGTCAACATAAAAAAAAAAGATGCTTTCAAGAACATTCAGAGAGTAGTGCAGCAGAAACTTCGGCACATGCGGGACTCCTGGCTGAGCAGCAAAGCTGATGAAATTCAGGGCTTTGCTGACAGACATGATATGAAAAACTTCTACGACTCACTGAAAGCGGTCTATGGTCCTTCATCACCAGGCATAGTTCCCCTCCTCAGTGCAGACGGGGGAAACATTGGTCACCGATAAGAAAGAAATCCTCCAACGCTGGGCAGAGCATTTCAGCAAAATCTTAAATGCAACTTCCTTCTTCGATGATGAAACCATCAACTGCCTTCCTCAAGTTCCCAATGAGACACTTGATGACCTGCCAACCATAGTGGAAATAAACAAAGTTATCCAGCAACTCTCCAGCGGCAAGGCACCTGGTCCTGACTCCATCCCAGCAGAGATATACAAGGCAGGTGGGCCGGTCCTAACAGAGCAGCTTCACCAAGTCTTCACAAACATATGGAAGAACGAGACCATGCCACAAGATTTTAAGGACGCGTCAATAGTCCCCTTTACAAACGAAAAGGAAACCTCCAATCCTGTGACAACCACCGAGGCATCTCCTTGCTTTCAATTGCAGGGAAGATACTCGCCAGAATTCTTCTCAATCGCCTCACAGCCCATCTCGATCAAGGTCTTCTTCCTGAGAGTCAATGTGGCTTCAGAAAAAAACGTGGAACTGTTGACATTATTTTCGCTGCAAGGCAGCTGCAAGAGAAATGTCAGGAACAGAACTGCGAAATGTTCTCCACTTTCATTGACCTTACCAAGGCTTTTTGATACAGTCAGCAGAGAAGGACTGTGGAAGATTATGGCAAAATATGGCTGTCCACGAAAGTTTGTCCAAATAGTGCGGCTATTTCATGACGGCATGCAGGCAAGAGTACAGGAAAATGGTTGAACTGTCTGAACCCTTTCCTGTCACCAATGGAGTGAAGCAAGGATGTGTCCTGGCACCAACACTGTTCAGCCTCATGTTTTCAGCCATGTTGATGAATGCCTTCGAGAACGACGACATTGGAATAGACATCAACTACCGTATGGATGGAAAGTTATTCAATCTCAAAAGGCTGAAAGCTAAAACCAAAATTAACAGCGGCACCGTCAGAGAGCTCCTGTTTGCTGATGATTGTGCTCTATACGCCAACTCAGAGGCGGACATGCAACATAATGTTTCAGCTTTCTCACATGCCTGTGCCAACTTTGGGCTCAATATCAACTTGGAGAAGACTGTAGTTTATGTACCAGCCAGCTCCAGGGACTAATCACACTATGCCGAATATCAAAGTGAATGATCATAGATGTCAACAACTCAACTGACAGGCATCATCGGGTACTTCTGGCACACCATACAAGAAAACTTGCAAGTCGTGTGCGAGGAAATTAAATGGTACATTTATTGCCGTTGGCTCGCTACAAGCAGTGAACAGTCGCTATTGAAACACACAACATACAGCCACAGTATTATCTATCACGAGCTGCTACCCCTATGCTAACTTTCTACACAAATAAACACAAATACCCCTATCGCTACTCTAACGAGGTGAACACTACAAGTCCC
>JACEFZ010014555.1:0-60724 GCA_014155875.1 Cepaea nemoralis
TCTAGGAATAGACAGTTTTACATACATACTTGAGGCTCAAATACTTGATAATGATGATGAAGATGATTATGATGATGATACTGATGATAATGTTGATGATGGTGATAAAAATGATGGTGATGAGGATGGGTTCATGTTCGGACAGAGTCGTTCATAAAATGAGAGAGCAGTTGTTTTCGATGACACTTGGGGGGGGGGGGGGGGGTCATCGCTGAGCTCGCAGCACATGGTAAACCCTGGGGGTCATCGCTGGAGCTGGCAGTACATGGTGACTTCTGGGGGTCGTCGCTGGAGCTGGCAGTTCATGGTGATTACTAGGGGTCGTCGCTGGAGCTGGCAGTTCATGGTGATTACTGGGGGTTATCGCTGGAGCTGGCAGTTCATGGTGATTACTGGGGGTTATCGCTGGAGCTGGCAGTTCATGGTGATTACTGGGGGTCATCGCTACAGCTGGCAGTTCATGTTGACCACTGGGGGTCATCGCTGGAGCTGGCAGTATATGATTTCAGCAATAATATCAGCTGGCGTTTTGTCGTTCTCGGGAGAGACACTGCAATTACGATGAACCTCCCAACTGTAACCTCTAGTAGGCCACTTTGAGTCCTGAGGGACTATAGAGTTGTGCCGCTGGGGAGGTACTTGGCAGCACCGCTGGTGACTGTATAGTCCAATGCGAGAGTGACAATACCTGTCACAGTTTCCGCATCTGTAAGACGAGGCAAGTTCCGCAGTTAGTGACTGAGCTTTGAGCCTGTGCCGCCTATCCTCAGTTTGTTGGATCAGATTGCGCTCAGAGAGCACCAGTCCGTTTCGTACATCTCTTCTCCAGGAACATCTGTCTGTTGCAACTCTCTCCCACGTGTCTGGATCTATTCCAAGGGTTTTCATATCTTGTTTACACACATCCCTATATCGCATTTGGGGTCTTCCGGTTGGCCTCTTTCCTGTGGCTAGTTCTCCGTAAAGGAGATCTTTGGGAATACATTAATCCTCCATTCGAGATACGTGGCCCAGCCACCGGAGGCGCCTCTGTTTGATGAGGGTGTGCACTGTGGTAATATCTACTTTTTCAAGCACCTGTTTGTTTGTTATGTGGTCTTTCCATGATATGCTCAGGATACGTCTCAGACATCTCATATGGAATGAATTCAACTTTCTTTCCTGTATTTGAGTACAGGTTCTAGGATTCATAGAGTAGTGTGCTAACAACACAAGCTTTATATACTTGAGCTTGTGTACGCTCTGTTAGTCTATTATTCTCCCAAACTCTTTTAGCTAGCCTGGAAAATGTTGTGGCTGCTTTTCCAATGCGTCTGTCGATTTCTGTCTCTAATGAAAGATTATCTGATATTGTCGATCCCAGATACACAAAATCGTGGACGACTTTCAATTTGTAATTGGAAATTTTGATTGACGGAGGCGCATCAGCATCTTGTTTCATCACCTGTGTTTTATTTATGCCAATGGTGAGCCCAAAGTCTTTGCAGGCAGCTGCAAAACGATCTATGAGCCTTTGGAGATCTTCTGCTGTATGAGTAGTCAGTGCTGCATCATCTGCAAAAAGTAGTTCTCTTACACATCTTGATCTTATTTTGGTCTTTGCCTTGAGTCTTGATGAGTTAAAAAGTTTGCCATCAGGTCTTGTATGGAGGTATATACCTTCAGCGGCAGTCCCAAAAGCCTGCCTTAAGAGAACGGCTAAGAAGATACCAAAGAGTGTAGGAGCAAGCACGCAGCCCTGCTTTACTCCACTGCTGATGCTGAATGACTGGGATGTTGAGCCGTCAAATAAAATGGTCCCCTGCATGTTTTCGTGGAATGATTTCACGAGACTAAGAAGGGTGGGTGGACATCCAACCTTTTCAAGGACCTTAAAAAGGCCGCTTCTGCTCACGAGGTCAAATGCCTTTGTGAGGTCGATGAAGGCTATATATAATGGCTTCCTCTGTTCTCTGCACTTCTCTTGGAGCTGCCAGAGTGAGAAAATCATATCGATGGTTGACCTGTTAGGTCTAAATCCGCACTGTGATTCGGGGTAAATTCTTTCAGCAAGAATGTGCAACCTTTTAAGGATTACTCGAGCAGTGTATGATTTCAGCCATAATAGGGGCTGCGTGGTCTCGAGTTATGGTGTCCGCCCCGAGTGCTGGAGGTCCCGGGTTCAAGCCCCGGTGAGGACGGGACTTTTTTTCACGTGGACTTCTAGTAATAAAATTTCCTCTGGTCCATGGGTAGTGAGATCGGACGCCCGTGTGTATTGTTGCGCACGTAAACAATCCCTTGGCAGTTGGAAATCGAAAAAGAGTAGCCTAACGGCGCTGCCCGGGCAAAATGTCGAGTTAAAAATCTACCCAAAGTATTTCTCGATCCTCGCCGGTGCTACGGAGTTCGTGCACAGAGCTGAGTTTCTCCAGACTCAGGTTTGAGTTAGGAGAAGAACGGAGCACTTATGGGTTACACCCGTGTGCCGTGATGTTGATCCAACGACTAAACTAAACTCAGCCATAATATCAGCTGGCGTTTTGTCGTTCTCGGGAGAGACACTGCAATTACGGCCAACCTCTCAACTTTAACCTCTAACTTAAAAAATTGTTGTGTCTGTGTTCAGGTTATTTATAGACTTGCAATCTTGTGTACTGTGCGAGTTGTTGCAAATGCCAGGAAGTTGTGCTGACAGTGGTATGAGAGCAGTCAGACAGAGAGACAGAACGAACGAACGAACGAACGAACAAACTTTATTTTAAAAGGGTAACAAATTGGGCACGCAGGCCCGTCTTACATTCGGCCCTTTCAATCACTCATCTTTCATTCATCAAATGTGCATGTTACATTAACATAGGGGAAAATACATTGTCAAATGGATTTTGTAAGTATAAACAATGCATATTACGCATGATACATTCACATGAGAAAACAAAAAAAAAACATTATCAAATGAAAGTTGTAAACATAAACAGTGCATATTGCAATGTTGTGAGACACATACCCCATCTACCCACATATCCCGCAGCCACCAACACATCCCCCGCCCACCACACCTCCCCCACCCACCCACACATACCTCCACGCACTCACACAGAACCAGGCGAACATAAATGCCGCCACACACCCACTGATCCCCCACACACATTTCCCCAAGAAGAAGAAGAAGAAGAAGAAGAAGAAGAAGAAGAAGAAGAAGAAGAAGAAGAAGAAGAAGAAGAAGAAGAAGAAGAAGAAGAAGAAGAAGAAGAAGAAGAAGAGAGAAGAAGAAGGAGGAGGAGGAGGAGGAAGAGGAGGAGGAGAAGAAGAAGAAGAAGAAGAAGAAGAAGAAGAAGAAGAAGGAAGAGAAGAAGAAGAAGAAGAAGAAGAAGAAGAAGAAGAAGAAGAAGAAGAAGAAGAAGAAGAAGAAGAAGAAGAAGAAGAAGAAGGAGGAGGAGGAGGAGGAGGAGAAGAAGAAAAAGAAGGAGGAGGAGAAGAAGAAGAAGAAGAAGAAGAAGAAGAAGAAGAAGAAGAAGAAGAAGAAGAAGAAGAAGAAGAAGAAGAAGAAGAAGAAGAAGAAGAAGAAGAAGAAGAAGAAGAAGAAGAAGAAGAAGAAGAAGAAGAAACCACACACACATACCCCCGCCAACCCACACATCCCGCACCTATCCACACACATATCCCGCACTCTCACAGTTTTCCCCACCCACCCACACACACATCAGCCAACCTACACCCACTTACCCACCCAATATTCGCTACCTCTCAACTACACATCCCCACCCATAAACACATCTCCCCACCTGCCCACACATATCCCCCACCCATAACCCAAAACACACACCTCCCACCCACACACACCCCGCCACCCACATATACCCCACCCACACACAGCCGCCGCTCACACACATCTTCTCACAACTACACACCTCCCCCAACCCATACACTCATCTCTCACACACATCCACCCACTCACGTACTCATGCATCAACCACTCATACCCACACATCACCCACGCGCCCATCAACACATGCATCTCTCATCTATCCTCCCACCCACACACACCCCAACCACCCAGCCAAACACACATTCCCCATCCTCGCATACATCCTTCAATCACCTGCACATCCCACACCTCCCCCCTCCCACACAAAACTCCACCCATAAACACATTTCCCCCCCCCCCACATACATTCCCCATACACATCCCCGCCCACACATCTCCCCACCCACTAACACATCTTCCACCTACAAACATCCTCACCACCCACACATACATCCTCCACCCACTTACATTTACTCCATCCACACTCACACACTCCCACCCACACAGACATATCCCATTCACAGACACCCCTCACAATCATCCCCCACACCAATTACACACCCATCCCCCAACACACATACATCCACCACCGACTACACATCCCTTCACACGTCCACACATCACCCATTAACAGAGAGGCAGGCAGACAGACAGACAGACAGACAGACAGACAGACACTCAGACAGTCAGACAGACAGACAAGCAGACAGACATACAGACAGACAGACAAGCAGACAGACAGACAGACAGGCAGACAGACATGCAGACAGACACTCAGACTAGACAGACAGATCAGACAGACAGACAGACAGACAGATGGATGGATGGATGGATGGATGGATGGATGGATAGATAGATAGGTAGGTAGGTAGGTAGATAGGTATGTAGGTAGGTAAGTAGGTAGGTAGTAAGTGGAGAATCTTATTGTGACACTCCCCTAACTTCCTCAGATGAGACAGCTAGACGATGTGTCCTCCAGCCCGCTGACCTACCCGTACGAACTGATCCGCCGGTTCAACGTGGGCCGCGTCAATCCGCTGTCTGACTTCCATGTCAAGTCACTTGACTGACTCCAGCTGTCAACTGATTTCAGTTACATGTGTAAGTCAGCTGAATTCGCCAAACATGTGTTTATGATCTATGCTTATGCAATCACAGATTCTGCATGTTTATCCAACTCTTAAATCTGCAAATCATTTACCTCAATGCAAAGTATTTGTATTTCTCCTGATCTTATATTATTTTATTTTTAGGACTGTTACGTATAGAAGATGTTTATGTATTCTGTAGTTTTACAGCTATGTCATCTATATAATATTTCTGTTGTTTAGTATTGTCTTAATCTTAGAACTATTTTATCAATGCAGTTTTATAATAAAAACAATTATATGAATCTCAAAGGTATAATACTACTCGTTCATTGCCAGCGTGCCGTTTTGACAGAGGATAGTTTGTTACATTGTGCTTAAAACAGGCATACCAGCTACAACCAATGGCGATAGCGAATGTGACTGATCAGGCCAATTCGCACTGTAAATGTTCGTCCACGATAGATGCATGTGAGCAAATGGTTAAGACCAGAGATGGAGTTATACCTCTCCATAACACAAAGCCTGGGCTGAATTTAGAGATCATGTGTTGCCCATGCAGCACAATCCATCTCTCTAGTTCACTCCAGAGGAAAGGTCACGTCAATACATCTGGAACAAGACAAGCTGCAGCAGCAATGCAATACTCTAACTGTCCGCCTGTCGGAGCTTCGATCCTAGACCAGCTGCCAACCAAGGCTTAGGGCCTGGTCTGCCCTGCCATGACTTATTTTGTCTTTAGGTTGCATTTCCTCACACCAGGATAAGGCTTGCACCCTCCCAATTGCGCTCTTCTGCCCGAAGCCGTTGGCACAATGTGGGGTGTCGGGTTTGGTAAGCGTCGCCCAACATTCTGCGCTAACAGAAAGCAGGAAGTACCGTCTACTGTCATAAGACCTGACCTGATACTATTAATAAGAGTGTTCATTTATTATATTATTCTTACAGCTATAGAAATAAGATTGTTTTTACTCTATTATTCTTAAAGCTACATTAATAAGATTATTTTCTGCCCTATTATTATCAAAGCTTTATCAGTAAGATTGGTTTATATTCTATTATTGTCAAAGCTATATTAATAAGAGTTAAAAGAGTTTTGAAAAACTTGGACAATAAGCAGTCAAGCTGAAAAACATCTGATGGCTGGAGAAATGTGGTTTCTGAGGAGAATGCAAAGAATACCATGGACAGACAGAATACCAATTACCAAGTACTACAGGAGACAAATGAAAATCGTAAATTGATTAGAGAAATTAGACGTAGACAGACAAATTTTTTGGACATGTTATGAGAAGAAATGGATTGGAGAACTTAGTGACAACTGGCAAGATGGAGGGGAACAGACCAAGAGGAAGACCGAGAGGAAAATACCTGGATGGCTTGGCCACATGGCATGGACGAGACAGGAACACTGAGTTGATCCACGACTCTGGTGATCGAGTGAAATGGCGAGTCATGACCGCCCACGCTTTCTGGCATGGCACATGATTGATTGATTAATAAGAGTGCTTTTTTATTATCTTATTCTTGGGGGTAGTTTATTGAAAGTCGGTGCTGTGGGTTTGAGGCAGTGAACGCGTTTCACAAATGCACGACACACCGAGTCCAAGGTTCGATATCCGCCGTGGGAGGTTTGGAAGCAGACCGTTTTGCGTTGATTTCTATTGCATGAAGCGTCAGTCGTTCAGAGGGCAAAGACAACTACTGATCGTAACAATTGCCTTGCAAATCACAAACTGCCAAACGTGCTGGGGTTTATTACCACGTCCTGCAAAGGACATTCAACTAACTTTATTTTATATATGGACGTTTTTTTCCTCCATATTCTGTGTTCTAAGATGTATATTTTCTATATAATGTTTCTGTTGTATTGCATTATCTTAACTTTAGAACCATGTTATATAAATAAACATTGTTGGTGTTATTCTATTCTATTATTCTCAGACCAATGTTGTCTATGTAATGATTATTGTGGAACAGAAGATTGTTGTGTATGTTATCCTGTTGACCTTCGTGTCGGTCGCGGATGGTGTGCGGTAGATAGTGGACAGCACCAAGACAGCACTCAAAGCTGTGACAGTGATGGCAGCGGTGGACATGGAGCATAGAATGGTGTACACATGCAACCAGCGTCTGATCGTGTCGGTTATTGGGCATGATCTGGGAACGCTCACACGATCTCACAACCAGCTGGAGAGGTTAGAATACACACACAACAAGGCCATGCGAGCCACTCTCAATCGTGCCAGGGATACACCAGTTACATGTAGGCAACACAAACACCTGCCAGACATATATGATAGGTATACGAAGCTCCCGGACAATACGTACCCTAGGATTACAGCAGTCAGGGAGCATCTCCTGTAGGAAGCTTTACATGATACCAAGGGACAGAGGCTGAAGAGAGGCAGGTCTTGGGTGACACAAGCTGAAGAACACCCCTCTCCTTACCAAAACAGTGAAGCCTTGCACAGAGTTACCGTTACACTGGACCAAGGCTGTCGAGAGCGTGCAGCGGGTGTTACAGAAGTGGCCGTGCAACAGTTGATAGAAGACCGCTCACAGCCTGGCCATGTGACTGTGTACGCTGATGGGGTCTGTGGTCAACGGTACACAGAGTGTTTGAGGGCAGCGTGGCTAGACATATTTGTGTTTGTAGCGGACTCACAGAGTGTTTGAGGGCACTAGACATATTTGTGTTTGTAGCGGACTCACAGAGTGTTTGAGGGCACTAGACATATTTGTGTTTGTAGCGGACTCACAGAGTGTTTGAGGGCAGCGTGGCTAGACATATTTGTGTTTGTAGCGGACTCACAGAGTGTTTGAGGGCAGCGTGGCTAGACATATTTGTGTTTGTAGCGGACTCACAGAGTGTTTGAGGGCAGCGTGGCTAGACATGTTTGTGTTTGTAGTGGACTCATAGAGTGTTTGAGGGCAGCGTGGCTAGACAAGTTTGTGTTTGTAGTGGACTCATAGAGTGTTTGAGGGCAGCGTGGCTAGACATATTTGTGTTTGTAGCGGACTCACAGAGTGTTTGAGGGCAGCGTGGCTAGACATATTTGTGTTTGTAGCGGACTCACAGAGTGTTTGAGGGCAGCGTGGCTAGACATATTTGTGTTTGTAGCGGACTCACAGAGTGTTTGAGGGCAGCGTGGCTAGACATATTTGTGTTTGTAGCGGACTCACAGTGTTTGAGGGCAGCGTGGCTAGACATGTTTGTGTTTGTAGTGGACTCATAGAGTGTTTGAGGGCAGCGTGGCTAGACATGTTTGTGTTTGTAGTGGACTCACAGAGTGTTTGAGGGCAGCGTGGCTAGACATGTTTGTGTTTGTAGTGGACTCATAGAGTGTTTGAGGGCAGCGTGGCTAGACATGTTTGTGTTTGTAGTGGACTCACAGAGTGTTTGAGGGCAGCGGGGTTAGACATGTTTGTGTTTGTAGTGGACTCATAGAGTGTTTGAGGGCAGCGTGGCTAGACATGTTTGTGTTTGTAGTGGACTCACAGAGTGTTTGAGAGCAGCGTGGTTAGACATGTTTGTGTTTGTAGTGGACTCACAGAGTGTTTGAGGGCACTAGACATGTTTGTGTTTGTAATGGACTCACAGAGTGTTTGAGGGCAGCGTGGCTAGACATGTTTGTGTTTGTAGTGGACTCACAGAGTGTTTGAGGGCAGCGTGGCTAGACATGTTTGTGTTTGTAGTGGACTCACAGAGTGTTTGAGGGCATTAGACATATTTGTGTTTGTAGTGGACTCACAGAGTGTTTGAGGGCAGCGTGGCTAGACATGTTTGTGTTTGTAGTGTACTCACAGAGTGTTTGAGGGCAACGTGGCTAGACATGTTTGTGTTTGTAGTGGACTCATAGAGTGTTTAAGGGCACTAGACATGTTTGTGTTTGTAGTGGACTCACAGAGTGTGACTTAGAAAGTTGAAACTGATACGTCCCGCATGCAGTGGCCAACATCGCCCGACAGGACGGAGATTGCGATCATGTTATAGATTCTCTGTCCAGGACATGCAGGTGTGCGGGGCAATGAACAGGCTGATAGATTAGCTATTTCTGCTTCACTCTTAATAGTAAATGTGTTGTGCTGAAGGCTCTCTGAGATTGGATGGAGTGTACAAATGAACAGACGGAGAATCCCTATTTGGTAATATTGGCTCAGAAGTGAGTGAGTCGAGGGTCTGGACGATACTCAAAGCGTAGAGGTGCACTTGTAGTCACATGACTGATGGAATAATCACTACGACGGCTCTTCGCTGGCTTTTGAAAAGATGGATAGAGTATGTGAGGGCGTGTCCCAAGTGCAAGCGTGTCCTTTCATAAACTCGGTATTCAATATTCTATCATTCCGAGAAGTATTTTATCTACATACTATTTCTGTTTTATAAGACTCCCTTATTCGGTTGTTTACAAATCAATACAAAGTAAATTACAAATAGGGAAACAATGCTGGGTTTGATGGCGACATCCTGTAAATATCAACTAAGTTGAACTGGGCAAGAATCAACCCAAAGACCCTATGGTAACTTTCACAATACATTGGTTCCATAAACATCACTGCTTTCACCTGTTTGCTATATTCACGTCAGGATCGCAACAAGCACATTCATCAACAACTGACGATCACACAGCTCTATGGAAACACTCTACTGATGTACTCTCTTACATGACACAGCTCTATGGAAACACTCTACTGGTGTACTCTCTTACATGACACAGCTCTATGGAAACACTCTACTGATGTACTCTCTTACATGACACAGCTCTATGGAAACACTCTACTTCTGTACTCTCTTACATGACACAGCTCTATGGAAACACTCTACTGATGTACTCTCTTACATGACACAACTCTATGGAAACACTCTACTGATGTACTCTCTTACATGACACAGCTCTATGGAAACACTCTACTTCTGTACTCTCTTACATGACACAGCTCTATGGAAACACTCTTCTGTACTCTCTTACATGACACAGCTCTATAGAAACACTCTACTTCTGTACTCTCTTACATGACACAGGTCTATGGAAACACTCTACTGATGTACTCTCTTACATGACACAGCTCTATAGAAACACTCTACTGATGTACTCTCTTACATGACACAGCTCTATAGAAACACTCTACTGATGTACTCTCTTACATGACACAGCTCTATAGAAACACTCTACTGATGTACTCTCTTACATGACACAGCTCTATGGAAACACTCTTCTGTACTCTCTTACATGACACAGCTCTATAGAAACACTCTACTTCTGTACTCTCTTACATGACACAGCTCTATAGAAACACTCTACTGATGTACTCTCTTACATGACACAGCTCTATAGAAACACTCTACTTCTGTACTCTCTTACATGACACAGCTCTATGGAATTACTCTACTGCTGTACTCTCTTACATGACACAGATCTATGGAAACACTCTACTGCTGTACTCTCTTACATGACACAGCTCTTCGGAAACACTCTACTGCTGTACTCTCTTACATGACACAGATCTATGGAAACACTCTACTGCTGTACTCTCTTACATGACACAGATCTATGGAAACACTTTACTGCTGTACTCTCTTACATGACACAGATCTACGGAAACACTCTACTGCTGTACTCTCTTACATGACACAGATCTACGGAAACACTCTACTGCTGTACTCTCTTGCATGACACAGATCTACGGAAACACTCTACTGCTGTACTCTCGTACATGACACAGATCTACGTAAACACTCTACTGCTGTACTCTCTTACATGACACAGATCTACGGAAACACTCTACTGCTCATTGCTTCACAATTCTAACAAGCACGACTCGTAATCTTCTCGTACATGACACAGTCTCATTAAGGGAAGAAGAAAACAAAAACATAACTGAAACTGAGCTGTCTGTGGGGTTTCATCCACCTCACGGTCCAGTCACCGCTCCCATTCATGCTGCCCGTGGACCCGTCATAAGATCCTGCAGCTGTGGTACAGGTGGAGGTAACAGGGGTTCTCCCGTACCCAAGTACGGCGGGGTAACCACCCACTGCTTGTACAGGCAGAAGTACCAGGGATTCTCCCATATCCAAGTGCCGCCTGGTAACCATTCAGTGACTGTACAGGCGGAGGTGTTTGATCAGCTATAGTTTGTATCCACGTGGAGGTGAAACCATGGCAAAAAGGGTTAACAAGCATACCTTTCACCAGCCAAAGTCAGATATGTAAGACAGAAAGAGTTAAGTGACACGCCTATCATCAAGTCAAGGCAACGAGATCCTGCTAACTCACACATACAAAGCTTCAAATTCCACAACATTCACAACCAGAGCTAGGGAAACTGAACCAATAGTCAGTCACAAACTTCCATTTTATAGGTTAGGAATGAATGATTTAGTTTTTTGAATAAAAATAATACTGATTTTCAATGTAACGACATAACATAGGAAGCTATGGTTCCGATGATTTGCACCAATAAGAGCTGTTTAACTTCAGCTCATCAAAAATCTAACCAACAAGGCACTCTTTATCATCCTCTTTAACTGTTTGTTCTATTGCCTGGTATTCAGCAAGCCACGGCGATCACGACTATCTGGTCTTATGTGTCTTTTTATATTTTGATGAATTTCCTGTTGTCTCTGCTATTGTACGTTGCTCGGCTTGTAAAGCTTCCAACATAATACTTACTGTATGTATCTGCCTCTTGTGCCCAGTAGTTCTCCGCCTCCCCCAGGCTACCTATTCCGTTGTTGTTGTGTTTTTCTTCTGTTGATATGCCCCATAAATGGGAGTTGTACTTGTCTTATAAATGTTATTATTGCGTGTGATGCAACACATAGACTGCAGGTCTCACTACTTCACCTCCGTACCCGCCTGTTCTTTTCTCTCGAGGATATAATCACTGTTCTCCTTACAAAACCACAACTCCGTCCCCTGCAGTGTCCTGGCCACTTCAGAACCCCCTGCCCGGCAGTAACCCTCAGCTGATGGTCACTAACACACACACCGCGGAACATTTATGACAATTCTACATATGCATATCCTTGACCGGACCCGGAAACAACCCCCGGATCACTGGCGTGTGACGCGGGTGTGTACACGCTAGACGCAACCAAATTCTAATACTAGAATATCACAACGTCACCCATCGTAGGTAATAGCTCAAATCTCAAAATTTGCCCGATCGCCGCGATTGACATCCGTCATTCGATGTGGCCCCCAATGATCAGGTCTTCTCGGCTGGCAAGGCACACCAGGCCGCCTTAAGTCCTGCGAGCAATAATCAAACTGATTTGTTTGGTTGTTTCGGGATTTGAGATTTAAAGATTGAGCACAAACCACAACTGGCAGCGCTGATCGTATTCCGGTACGAACCTAAGGAAATTGACGTGGACAAGGCCTTAGGTTTGTACCGGAATATGATCAGCGCTGCCAGTTGTGGGTTGTGCTAACCTTTAAATTTCAAATCCCGAAACAAGCAAATAAATCAATTCTACATGTAAAATTCCGCCCCCTGGCGAAGGTGTTACTGATGCAGTTCGTAATCCCACATACCCATGTTCGAAAAAAGCTGTGGGAGATTTGGCAGCAGACCGCCTTACGTTGGTTTTTTACGAAATGGTATGAGTGCCGGTCGTTCAGAAGGCAAACTACTGAACGCAAACTTGCCAAAAGAACACAAGAGCAATAAATGCTGGTGTTGACTGCGACGTCCTGTAAAGGATATGCAACTAACAACATGTAAAATGCTAAATACTGAACAAGCGATGTCTGAAGAAACAAAATTGCATCAAGAATTACACTCAATAGGATATGAAAGACACATGCTCCTCTCACAGGCACGTGGTTCCGCTAACAGACACCTGGTTCCGCTCACAGACACGTGGTTCCGCTCACAGACACCTGGTTCCGCTCACAGACACCTGGTTCCGCTCACAGACACCTGGTTCCGCTCACAGACACCTGGTTCTGCTCACAGACCCCAGTGCTGTCACATATTCGTGTGTCTAGCTACATCATGCTCTGGGATCAACAAAAGCCAACGAACACTTGGCATAAAGAGCACCTAGGCCGTAGACTGGACATAGTAGTAGTTGTTGTGTTTGTTGACGCGGTCAGCGTTCATGCCGGTTATAAACTGGTGGGGGTAGAGACTGGTGTGTGACGACACTTGGTCCAGTTGTTGCATCTGAAAGTATAGAGACACAGACGAGGCGATGGACATTCAGATGCATGGACACATTGGGGTGGACAACATCAAGAGATGGACTGGAAGACAATGTTACATGTGGGTGGACAACATCAAGAGATGGACTGGAAGACAACATCAAGAGATGGACTGAAAGACAATGTTACATGTGGGTGGACAACATCAAGAGATGGACTGGGAGACAATGTTACATAAGGGAGGACAGCCTCAAGAAATGGACTGGAAGACAATGTTACATGTGGGTAGACAACATCAAGAGATGGACTGGAAGACAACATCAAGAGATGGACTGGAAGACAATGTTACATGTGGGTGGACAACATCAAGAGATGGACTGGGAGACAATGTTACATAAGGGAGGACAGCCTCAAGAAATGGACTGGAAGACAATGTTACATGTGGGTAGACAACATCAAGAGATGGACTGGAAGACAACATCAAGAGATGGACTGGAAGACAATGTTACATGTGGGTGGACAACATCAAGAGATGGACTGGAAGACAACATCAAGAGATGGACTGGAAGACAATGTTACATGTGGGTGGACAACATCAAGAGATGGACTGAAAGACAATGTTACATGTGAGTGGACAACATCAAGAGATGGACTGAAAGACAATGTTACATGTGGGTGGACAACATCAAGAGATGGACTGGAAGACAATGTTACATGTGGGTGGACAACATCAAGAGATGGACTAGAAGACAATGTTACGTGTGGGTGGACAACCTCAAAAGATGGACTGGAAGACAATGTTACATCTGGGTGGACAACATCAAGAGATGGACTGGAAGACAATGTTACATGTGGGTGGACAACATCAAGAGATGGAGTGGAAGACAACATCAAGAGATGGACTGGAAGACAATGTTACGTGTGGGTGGACAACCTCAAAAGATGGACTGGAAGACAATGTTACATCTGGGTGGACAACATCAAGAGATGGACTGGAAGACAATGTTACATGTGGGTGGACAACATCAAGAGATGGACTGGAAGACAATGTTACATGTGGATGAACAACATCAAGAGATGGACTGGAAGACAATGTTACATGTGGGTGGACAACATCAAGAGATGGACTGGAAGACAATGTTACACGTGGGTGGACAACATCAAGAGATTGAATGGAAGACAATGTTACATGTGGGTGGATAACATCAAGAGATGGACTGGAAGACAATGTTACATGTGGGTGGACAACATCACGAGATGGACTGGAAGACAATGTTACATGTGAGATGACAACATCAAGAGATGGACTGGAAGACAATGTTACACGTGGGTGGACAACATCAAGAGATGGACTGAAAGACAATGTTACATGTGGGTGGACAACATCAAGAGATGGACTGGAAGACAATGTTACATGTGGGTGGATAACATCAAGAGATGGACTGGAAGACAATGTTACATGTGGGTGGACAACATCAAGAGATGGACTGGAAGACAATGTTACATGTGGGTGGATAACATCAAGAGATGGACTGAAGACAATGTTACATGTGGGTGGATAACATCAAGAGATGGACTGGAAGACAATGTTACATGTGGGTGGACAACATCAAGAGATGGACTGGAAGACAATGTTACATGTGGGTGGATAACATCAAGAGATGGACTGAAGACAATGTTACATGTGGGTGGACAACATCAAGAGATGGACTCGAAGACAATGTTACATGTGGGTGACTAACATCAAGAGATGGAATGATAGACAATGTTACATGTGGGTGGAAAACATCAAGAGATGGACTGAAAGACAATGTTACATGTGGGTGGACAACATCAAGAGATAGGACTGAAAGACAATGTTACATGTGGGTGGACAACATCAAGAGATAGAGTGGAAGTACGTGGATAACATCAAGAGATGGACTGATAGACAACGTTACATGTGGGTGGACAACATCAAGTGATGGACTGGAAGACAATGTTACATGTGGGTGGACAACATCAAGAGATGGACTAGAAGACAATGTTACATGTGGGTGGACAACCTCAAAAGATGGACTGGAAGACAATGTTACATCTGGGTGGACAACATCAAGAGATGGACTGAAAGCAATGTTACATGTTGGTGGACAACATCAAGAGATGGACTGGAAGACAATGTTACGTGTAGGTGGACAACCTCAAGAGATGAACTGGAAGACAATGTTACGTGTGGATGGACAACATCAAGAGATGGACTGGAAGACAATATTCAGAAATGGAATGGAGGACAATATCCAGAGATGGACTGGAGGACAAAATCCAGAGTTGGGCTGGAAGTAGCTTGAACGAATCCAGATGAAGATTCAGGACACGCACGGGGCATTGGGGACTTTTTACAGTGGACGTTATGTAAGGATATGGCACTTCATGATGACGAGGTATAGACACACTTAAGGCGTGGATGTAATGTATGCATACACATATTGTAGGCACAATGTAGGCATATCCATAATTTAGGCATAGACATACTGCAGGCATAGACATTATGTAGGCATATACATAATCTAGACATAGACATAATGTAGGTATGGACATCATGTAGGCATAGACATACTGTAGGCATAGATATAATGTAGGCATAGACACACTGCAGACATAGAAATACTGTATACAAAGACAAGCTGTAGACAGAACAGAGACAGACAATGTACATAGAAATACTGTAGACACAGATGTAATGTAGACATAGACACGCTGTAGACATAGACTTACTGCGGTTATAGACACACAGTCGTCACAGACATATTAGACCAGCAACGAATGTATGTTTGGTGTTCCACATATGAGTGTCTGTGTAGTTGACTAAGGGAGTTGATGGAGTGTCGTCTGTGTAGTCGACTAAGGGAGTGGATGGAGTGTCTGTGTAGTCGACTAAGGGAGTGGATGGAGTGTCTGTGTAGTCGACTAAGGGAGTGGATGGAGTGTCTGTGTAGTCGACTAAGAGAGTGGATGGAGTGTCTGTGTAGTCGACTAAGGGAGTGGATGGAGTGTCTGTGTAGTCGACTAAGGGAGTGGATGGAGTGTCTGTGTAGCCGACTAAGGGAGTGGATGGAGTGTCTGTGTAGCCGACTAAGGGAGTGGATGGAGTGTCTGTGTAGTCGACTAAGGGAGTGGATGGAGTGTCTGTGTAGTCGACTAAGGGAGTGGATGGAGTGTCTGTGTAGTTGACTAAGGGAGTGGATGGAGTGTCTGTGTAGTCGACTAAGGGAGTGGATGGAGTGTCTGTGTAGTCGACTAAGGGAGTGGATTGAGTGTCTGTGTAGTCGAATAAGGGAGTGGATGGAGTGTCTGTGTAGTCGACTAAGGGAGTGGAGAGAATGTTGAAACCAGTAACAGAAATATAAAGCCGATGACTACAAACCTCTTCTTGGGTCAAGCTCCAACCGTTAGCTCCCATGTTGTCGTCCAGCTGGGCCAGAGATCTGGCCCCGATGATGACCGAGGACACCACGTCTTTCTGGAGGAGCCAGCGGATGGCCACCTGGGGGATACTCTTGGCTGTGTTAAGGAGGATAGACGTCAAGTTACTCTATGCAAAGGCACTACAACCTCGATATCGAGACATAAACACAGATAGGCATACACATATTGCAGTGAGAGAAGTCAATTGTGAATATGTGATAGTAACACATTCTAGATATGGGGTCATACACAACGATAGGCATATATATAATGCAGCGTGAAAAGTCAACTTTGTATATGTGATTGTAACGCATTCTCCACACGGGGCCATACACACATATAATCACACAGATATGAAAACGCCAGGAAACACACACATGTATATATAACTGTAGTACAAGTTGGCAAATGAGCCATACTTCTGTGTATAGTTGGGAAAGTATTTGCCAGAATTGTTCTGCGCAGACTTTAGGTCCTGGGAGATCAAGTCTACCCCGAATCACAGTGTGGCTTTCGACGGAAATAGTCTACCATTGATATTATAGTCTAATTGCGACAAATTCAAGAAAAATACCTTGAACAGAATCAACCACTGCTTATTGCTATCATCGATCTCACAAAGGCATTTGATTTGGTCAGTCGTTAGGGTCTATTCAAGGTACTAAAGAAGATAGATTGCCCGGAAGCTCATCTATCTATATGTATATTGTGAACAATGAAACGCATGTCCCCTAATCTTTCAAAAATCTATCTACTTCTATGAATGTCCATCAGTGCATGTTGTTTCTCATGCTGTTTTAACGGTCTCGGAGATTTTACCGCATAATATATCTAGATATACTGTGCATATCTTACAATGTTTACTACGCAAAACTTACAATGTTTAGTGTACACGTAATGAGCACGGCAAGGCACGTAGAGCGCCCTGGTCATCCACTGCACCTGTATTCGTCTCCAGTCGTCTCGACTTGTCTTGCCACTGGACTCAGATGGACTCAGGCGAGAGAGTGAGGTCGACGAATTGCGCAACTCTTCCTCACTTTAGTCCAAGTATCGCGCAAGTCATTCTTCATCCAACAACAGCAACAACAACAACACAACTTACAATGAAAAGTTTACTGTACACAACTTACAGTGAAATATTTACTGTAGACAACTTACAATGAAATGTTTACTGTAGACAACTTACAATGAAATGTTTACTGTACACAACTTACAATGAAATGTTTACTGTACACAACTTACAGTGAAATATTTACTGTAGACAACTTACAATGAAATTTTTACTGTCACAACTTACAATGAAATGTTTACTGTACACAACTTACAATGAAATGTTTACTGTAGACAACTTACAATGAAATGTTTACTGTAGACAACTTACAATGAAATGTTTACTGTCACAACTTACAATGAAATGTTTACTGTACACAACTTACAATGAAATGTTTACTGTAGACAACTTACAATGAAATGTTTACTGTAGACAACTTACAATGAAATGTTTACTGCACACAACTTACAATGAAATGTTTACTGTACACAACTTACAATGAAATGTTTACTGTCACAACTTACAATGAAATGTTTACTGTAGACAACTTACAATGAAATGTTTACTGTAGACAACTTACAATGAAATGTTTACTGTACACAACTTACAATGAAATGTTTACTGTACACAACTTACAATGAAATGTTTACTGTACACAACTTACAATGAAATGTTTACTGTACACAACTTACAATGAAATGTTTACTGTACACAACTTACAATGAAATGTTTACTGTAGACAACTTACAATGAAATGTTTACTGTAGACAACTTACAATGAAATGTTTACTGTAGACAACTTACAATGAAATGTTTACTGTCACAACTTACAATGAAATGTTTACTGTAGACAACTTACAATGAAATGTTTACTGTAGACAACTTACAATGAAATGTTTACTGTAGACAACTTACAATGAAATGTTTACTGTACACAACTTACAATGAAATGTTTACTGTAGACAACTTACAGTGAAA
Source organism: Cepaea nemoralis (assembly GCA_014155875.1). Classification (NCBI taxonomy): domain Eukaryota; kingdom Metazoa; phylum Mollusca; class Gastropoda; order Stylommatophora; family Helicidae; genus Cepaea; species Cepaea nemoralis. The sequence goes on from JACEFZ010014555.1 coordinate 18,508, forward strand.
TGTTTACTGTACACAACTTACAATGAAATGTTTACTGTAGACAACTTACAGTGAAATGTTTACTGTACACAACTTACAATGAAATGTTTACTGTCACAACTTATAATGAAATGTTTACTGTACACAACTTACAATGAAAAGTTTACTGTACACAACTTACAATGAAAAGTTTACTGTACACAACTTACAATGAAATATTTACTGTAGACAACTTACAATGAAATGTTTACTGTACACAACTTACAATGAAATGTTTACTGTAGACAACTTACAGTGAAATGTTTACTGTACACAACTTACAATGAAATGTTTACTGTCACAACTTATAATGAAATGTTTACTGTCACAACTTATAATGAAATGTTTACTGTACACAACTTACAATGAAAAGTTTACTGTACACAACTTACAATGAAATATTTACTGTAGACAACTTACAATGAAATGTTTACTGTACACAACTTACAATGAATTGTTTACTGTCACAACTTACAATGAAATGTTTATTGTCACAACTTACAATGAAATGTTTACTCTCACAACTTACAATGAAATGTTTACTGTCACAACTTACAATGAAATGTTTACTGTCACAACTTACAATGAAATGTTTACTGTTACAACTTACAATAAAATGTTTACTGTACACAATTTACATTGAAATGTTTACTGTCACAACTTACAATGAAATGTTTACTGTCACAACTTACAGTTAAATGTTTACTGTCACAACTCACAATGAAATGTTTACTGTCACAACTTACAATGAAATGTTTACTGTACACAACTTACAATGAAATGTTTACTCTCACAACTTACAATGAAATGTTTACTGTCACAACTTACAGTGAAATGTTTACTGTCACAACTTACAATGAAATGTTTACTGTAGACAACTTACAATGAAATGTTTACTGTAGACAACTTACAATGAAATGTTTACTGTCACATCTTACAATGAAATGTTTAATGTAGACAACTTACAATGAAATGTTTACTGTAGACAACTTACAATGAAATGTTTACTGTAGACAACTTACAATGAAATGTTTACTGTACACAACTTACAATAACATGTTTACTGTACACAACTTACAATGAAATGTTTACTGTAGACAACTTACAGTGAAATGTTTACTGTACACAACTTACAATGAAATGTTTACTGTCACAACTTACAATGAAATGTTTACTGTACACAACTTACAACGAAAAGTTTACTGTACACAACTTACAATGAAATATTTACTGTAGACAACTTACAATGAAATGTTTACTGTACACAACTTACAATGAAATGTTTACTGTACACAACTTACAATGAAATGTTTACTGTCACAACTTACAATGAAATGTTTACTGTCACAACTTACAATGAAATCTTAACTGTCACAACTTACAACGAAATGTTTACTGTACATAATTTACAATGAAATGTTTACCGTCACAACTTACAATAAATGTTTCCTGTGCAAAACTTACAATGAAATGGTTACTGTACACAACTTACAATGAAATGTTTACTGTACACAACTTACAATGAAATATCTACTGTACACAACTTACAATGAAATGTTTACTGTACACAACTTACAATGAAATGTTTACTGTACACAACTTACAATGAAATGTTTACTGTACACAACTTACAATGAAATGTTTACTGTAGACAACTTACAATGAAATGTTTACTGTAGACAACTTACAATGAAATGTTTACTGTAGACAACTTACAATGAAATGTTTACTGTAGACAACTTACAATGAAATGTTTACTGTACACAACTTACAATGAAATGTTTACTGTAGACAACTTACAATGAAATGTTTACTGTACACAACTTACAATGAAATGTTTACTGTACACAACTTACAATAAAATGTTTACTGTACACAACTTACAATGAAATGTTTACTGTAGACAACGTACAGTGAAATGTTTACTGTACACAACTTACAATGAAATGTTTACTGTCACAACTTACAATAAAATGTTTACTGTACACAACTTACAATGAAAAGTTTACTGTACACAACTTACAATGAAATATTTACTGTAGACAACTTACAATGAAATGTTTACTGTACACAACTTACAATGAAATGTTTACTGTACACAACTTACAATGAAATGTTTACTGTCACCGACCGTTAGGGTGTTTCTATTGAAATAGACAGAAATCTCTATCCAAGAGTTTGCCGACAGTCTCTAGAAATTATGGCTCGTTACAAGAATGTCTAAAGGGATGGTCCCGATAGAAGAGACTGGGATTCACTTGGTAGACAAAGGCAGAAGGTGAAGAACACTCTCGTGTATGTAGGAAGCCCTAACACGAATGCCTAGTTTATCTGTCGGTGATCCTTCGCCAATTGATGGAGCCCCCTGTTTTAAATACTTTCACGCACTCACGCTCACACCTTGCGTTCAAAATGATCACGAGTGGAGTACGTTGGTGAAATTATAAAACAATAATACTCTTTAATAATAAAAGAGAAAATGAAAATTGTGGTTCAACTGGTGAACTATGATAGTTACATTTATGTTACAGGTACAAAAATAAAATAGTTTTCTGATGCTTAGACAGATAGCATGTCATCATTCACACCATCCAGACAGTGACACACTCAGAACACATGTAGACACAGAGTCACCTGAGATAATCTGATCTCGTTTAGGAGTAGTGCTGGCTTTCGTTTGGATTATGTCTTGGAGTCGACCCTGGCATTCGACAGGTGTACGATGCTCCTCCGGATTCCAGGTTCCGTCTCCACTAGTTGGTGGCTCAAAGTTTCAGTAACCGGACCGGTTAGGTGTCAGCAGTATCAGCAGCGAGGCTCCTTAAATCAAACAAACAGTTGCAGACTCCTTAGTGTCTTGACAATAACAATGTGTCTGCGTGTTGGTGTTGTGTGTCTGTTGTGTATGTGTCAGATGCAGAACAGGAATAAAACAATTCCTCTCTGCTATTCTGTATCAAAAGCAAAGGCCAATAGTTCTTATCAGCTTGGCTATACCTTGTATGACATGATGATACAAGGTGAAAAAGGGTCCAGAAGTGGACACCTTCTAAGACCACATGGTCCATTGGAATAGAACACGTAGGCAAATCTTTGTTTGAAAAAAACATTACAAAATGTACATGGTTGTAAAACTTGAAGTGACTCATATGCAATAATTACTGGTGTATTCCTTAACACCATGGTGAGGAAGTCCTGGGCAGCCAGGATGTTTCCCTAGATAGCTAAGGAACGGCCAACAATAATTCAACCTAATCCCACATCAGTCATTAGGCATAAAGCAATCAAGTGTCGCCATGAAGTCGTGAGGTATACCCCACAGAATATACGAGCTAAAAGATAAGAAGAAGGCCAGCAGGCAAGCAAGGGGGCTGAGATATTCCAGGCATGGGGCTTTAGGAGGTCTCAGTTATCCCTTGTTGAGTTATTTACTCCCCAAATTCTGATTCCTCACCACATGGGATTTGCTTTGAACTTATGACCGTCAGTATCATGTAGTTCGGCATGGCGGTGAATCAGGGGTAAGCAAATTTATGTTTGAATATATATCGCCTAGTAATATTGCTGGCTTTTGAGAATCATGTTCCACATGTCTCTTCTACTTCTGCCCACATGGCAAAATCATGTTATCATATTTTCAACAAAATATACATGTAAATACATTCACAAAATGCATATGAAAATAATCAGTAAGGTTCATACATTATATCTATATATATATATATATTTTTATCTATAAATATATCTAGGCCTCACATGTTTTCTCTCAATGTCTCCCCTTTCAACTACCACGTTTCATAAATATACATGGTCGGGAAAGTTTTGGGTTTTCCCAATATCAGAATATAAATGTGTACACACTTCTTACTATAATCATAATTATTAGGTTACTACACTCACCCCCAGTCTTATTGCAGCAATTAAGATAGGTTTTGGTATAATCTACCAAAGATGGAGTCGGATTTGGCAGCCCACTTCATGTAAGGTCTGCTTGGCACAGCAGCTATGGTCGTTGTGAACCGGCCGGAAGTTGTTAGTCACAATTTCCGGTGCAGCCGTACTATTAGCATATCGCTGTTTTCCCGTTGCTAGGGAGTGACGGCCATATACTTGGTATTAATAAGGGTTGAAGACAGGGGATTTCCCTTGTGACATCATTTGATGATGACGTGGAAATGTGCTGTCCCCAATAGTACAGTGTGTAGTTTTAGTGCAGCAAATGTCTGCATCGCCAATATGACGTCATTATTAGTAATTTAGCTGCCTACTGAATCCAGAATGTAAATAGTAATTCCACTAACGCAGTAGTGGTGGTGTTTGCATAGTGATCTAGACTCATCCCGTCACACAACTTACAATGAAATGTTTACTGTACACAACTTACTATGAAATGTTTACTGTCACAACTTACCATGAAATGTTTACTGTACACAACTTACAATGAAATGTTTACTGTCACAACTTACAATGAAATGTTTACTGTACACAACTTACAATGAAATGTTTACTGTACACAACTTACAATGAAATGTTTACTGTCACAACTTACCATGAAATGTTTACCGTACACAACTTACAATGAAATGTTTACTGTCACAACTTACAATGAAATGTTTACTGTACACAACTTACAATGAAATGTTTACTGTACACAACTTACAATGAAATGTTTACTGTACACAACTTACAATGAAATATTTACTGTAGACAACTTACAGTGAAATGTTTACTGTACACAGCATACAATGAAATGTTTACTGTTCACAACTTACAATGAAAAGTTTACTGTACACAACTTACAATGAAATATATACTGTAGACAACTTACAATGAAATGTTTACTGTCACAACTTACAATGAAATGTTTGCTGTACACAACTTACAATGAAATGTTTACTGTCACAACTTACCATGAAATGTTTACTGTACACAACTTACAATGGAATGTTTACTGTCACAACTTACAATGAAATGTTTACTGTCACAACTTACAATGAAATGTTTACTGTCACAAATTACAGTGAAATATTTACTGTAGACAACTTACAGTGAAATGTTTACTGTCACAACTTACAATGAAATGTTTACTGTCACAACTTACAATGAAATGTTTACTGTAGACAACTTACAATGAAATGTTTACTGTCACAACTTACAATGAAATGTTTACTGTCACAACTTACAATGAAATGTTTACTGTCACAACTTACAATGAAATGTTTACTGTCACAACTTACAATGAAATGTTTACTCTCACAACTTACAATGAAATGTTTACTGTCACAACTTACAATGAAATGTTTACTCTCACAACTTACAATGAAATGTTTACTGTCACAACTTACAATGAAATGTTTACTGTCACAACTTACAATGAAATGTTTACTGTCACAACTTACAATGAAATGTTTACTGTCACAACTTACAATGAAATGTTTACTCTCACAACTTACAATGAAATGTTTACTGTCACAACTTACAATTAAATGTTTACTGTCACAACTTACACTGAAATGTTTACTCTCACAACTTACAATGAAATGTTTACTGTCACAATTTACAATGAAATGTTTACTCTCACAACTTACAATGAAATGTTTACTGTCACAACTTACAATGAAATGTTTACTGTCACAACTTACAATGAAATGTTTACTGTCACAACTTACAATGAAATGTTTATTGTCACAACTTACAATGAAATGTTTACTCTCACAACTTACAATGAAATGTTTACTGTCACAACTTACAATGAAATGTTTACTGTCACAACTTACAATGAAATCTTAACTGTCACAACTTACAACGAAATGTTTACTGTACATAATTTACAATGAAATGTTTACCGTCACAACTTACAATAAATGTTTCCTGTGCAAAACTTACAATGAAAGATTTACTGTCGCAACTTACAATGAAATGTTTACTGTCACAACTTACAATGAAATGTTTACTGTCACAACTTACAATGAAATGTTTACTGTACACAACTTACAATGAAATGTTTACTGTTACAACTTACAATAAAATGTTTACTGTACACAATTTACATTGAAATGTTTACTGTCACAACTTACAATGAAATGTTTACTGTCACAACTTACAGTGAACTGTTTACTGTCACAACTCACAATGAAATGTTTACTGTCACAACTTACAATGAAATGTTTACTGTACACAACTTACAATGAAATGTTTACTCTCACAACTTACAATGAAATGTTTAATGTCACAACATACAATGAAATGTTTACTGTACACAACTTACAATGAAATGTTTACTGTCACAACTTACAATAAAATGTGTAGGCCTACTGTCACAACTTACAATAAAATGTTACTGTCACAACTTACAGTGAAATGTTTACTGTCACAACTTACAGTGAAATGTTTACTGTCACAACTTGCAGTGAAATGTTTACTGTCACAACTTACAGTGAAATGTTTACTGTCACAACTTACAGTGAAATGTTTACTGTCACAACTTACAATGAAATGTTTACTGTCACAACTTACAATGAAATGTTTACTGTACACAACTTACAGTGAAACGTTTACTGTCACAACTTACAGTGAAATGTTTACTGTCACAACTCACCGTGTGTCTTGGCAATGGCTTCTAGCGCGTCAATAGTGTCGAATGTTTGATCGTCAAATTTCTTCCAAGATGGAGCAGACAGCATCTCCTTGGACTCATTCTCAGCCACCCACCCGATCCTGCCCTCGCTGGGCTTCACTCCTCTCCTCACTTTGCCCGTCAGCAAACCCCTGTGAGAGCAAGTGCAGTTTGTACTCACCATGTTAATTAATTAATTAATTAATTAATTAATTAATTCATTCATTCATTCATTCATTCATTCATTCATTCATTCATTCGTTCAGTAGCATGTCCTTTGCAGAACCTCGCTCCCATAACAACCTTCCGGAAAACCTCTCGATCATAAGCAAGATGTCCCGGGTCCGATACACCATTTGGAGATCATCCGCCACATACTGCACCCATCTTCTCTTTGGCCTTCCTCTTCCTCTCTTCTCAGGCATATCTCCCCCCCCCTCATTATTGTTCTCTCCAAACTTTCATGACGTTTCAAGTGACCAAAATATTCCAATTTTCTTTGTGTGATCGTCTTTAGTAGCCAACTTTTTTCATTATTCAACTCATGAAGCATGGATTCATTTGTTCTTTTCTTTATCCAAGATATTCTTAGAACCCGTCTATACCATTTATATTCAAAAGCATTTATGCGCTGTTCATCTTGTTTAGTTAGTGTCCAGGTCTCACAGGCGTATGTAGCAATGGGAAAGATGCATGCTCTTTAAAATCTAATTTTTGTAGTTCTGTCTGTCGCACAAGAACTATCTGTTCAACAAGTTCAGCCCTAGAATATATATATATATATATATATACGGAAAGCAAAGAATTGAAGATGTGTGTGACAAAATCTCAGAAGCAATAAATGAAAGAGGAGAAATAGTGATAGAATGGGCAAACGTAAATGATATGAGAACTTGAAACACCTGCTTTACACACATTGAGACGACTTTACACACATTAAGGGACGACTTTATACACGGAAAAGCCAGCAGACGGCAACATTACATTAAATTGACTACACACTTTTTAAGAAAATATTTAGAAGTACATAAATAAACGTTAAGGCAATGCCTCGTTCAGGCGACAACAATGATCACGTGCCACTATGTGGACAAATACAAACAAGATTGATGAGAGAAGAGGAAGTGGCTACCAACATGAGACTTAATACAGTGTTCTGCAGCAGATAAAGACATTTACGAATGAGACATGGTGGTTGTCAAACATAGTTACGTTGCAATAGCTACAATTAAAACCACCAAAATAAAAAACAAAACTGTGAGCTGTGCGAAGATGTCAGAGAACTGACCCTTTAAGTGGACTCCAAGGCAGGACTGCTATCCCCTCAGACTTGCATACCTGGAAGGGCTCAAGCTCGGACTCGCGGCTGACAAGGCTGTATTGTTGCTGGAGAGAAGACCTCAGAGTTAATGTGTGAGCTAATGTGTGAGTTAATGTGTGAGTTAATGTGTGAGTTAATTATGAATTAATATGTGAGTTAATGTGCAAGCTTAAGCTACAGATGATGGGCAGACCCTCTAGATACAGGGACTAAATAACGAAGATCCTGTCTACAGGTGGATATACTTATAACAAGTCAAAGACCTCCCTTCCCCAAATCCATATATTTTATACCAGCATTTTAAATGCTATGTGAAATACTACAAAAACTTGCTGGATGTTATAACATCAACTATTTGCTCAGTGCAGTATGTTCAGAATTGATGGAAGAAAACGTAAGACATTTCAATAACTTGTTGACATTCTAGTAACTGAGAGTGCGAAAGGTTTTTTTTTTTCCTTCTTAATATCAAGAAAAATGAAACAATAGTTAAATCAAAGGAAAAGATAAGACCACAAGGTGATATTACATTACAAGAGGAAATGTATAACCAATTCTATAAATTCAAATATATGGGGGAAATTACACCATTAGATGAAAGATGGGTGAGAAGACTAAGGGCAGAATAATAATTAATAATAATTTTGTTGCGTATTCCTTACGGGACGTTGCAGTCAACACCAGAATTTTCAGCTGCTGTTGATGTACTAGGCAAGTGTTACGTTCAGTAGTTTGCCATTGCTTTCTGAACGACCGGCTCCTATACCTTTTTCGAAAAAACCAGCACCGCCGTGTTTCGAACCCGGGTATACGGGCTCACAAACCGCGTTCGCAAGCCCTTCAGCCACAGAGACCGGCTGAATAGGCCAAGCAAAAGATGCATTTATAAAGATTAAAAGTATATTATGGAATCAATTACTTTCAATGCAATTTAGAAAGAGGTACTGAAGTGTTATGTCACACCTGTTCTGCTGTATGGCAGTCAATCATGGGATGTTCAAAGAGCAGACTGGGAACAGCTTGGAGGCGGAAGTGGTCGCTGAGACGAATGTAGCCAACACCTCGGACTGGAGGCTATATCCATCCATCATGTGCCATGCCGGAAAGCCAGGACTCGCCATTTCACTCGATCACCAGAGTCGTGGATAAGCTCAGTGTTCCTGTCTCCACCATGCCATGTGGCCAAGCCATCCAGGTATTTACTTCTCGGTCTTCCCCTTGGTCTCTTCCCTTCAATCTTGCCAGTTGTCACCAAGTTCTCCAATTTATTTCTTCTCATAACATGTCCAAAACAATTTTTACTGTCCACTTCTAATTTCTCTAATCAATTTACTATTTTCATTTGTTTCCTGTAATACTTTGTCATTGGTCTTTCTGTCTGTCCATGGCATTCTTTGCATTCTCCTCAGAAACCACATTTCCATAGCCATCAGATGTTTTTCAGCTTGACTGCTCATTGTCCAAATTTGTCCATTGTCCATATAAAAGTACAGGCTCTATGTAGCACCTGAACACTCTTTATCTCGTTTCAGTTAACATCTTTTTATAGGTTAGTATGTTTTTAATCTTGCTAAAGGCTACTTCGCCACGGCGATTCTTGTTCTAATCTCTTCAAGACATCTCCCATCTCATGTTTTATGACTCTTCCGAGATAATTGTACCAATTCACTTGGTGAAGAATATTCCCAATTACTTGTATATTACATTGTGGTATTTCTTTCTTCCTAGTGATGACCATAATCTGTGTCTTTTTTACAATTTAATTCTAATCCCAGTTGTTCACTGTGTGCAACAATCGTATCTACTAATTGTTGCAGATCCTGCTCATTGCAATCAATACTGTGTCATCTGCATATCTAATGTTATTGGTGCTTCGCTTCGTCCTCCAATGATGATTCCATTTATATCTTCTACATTTCTGAAAATATTTTCACTGTATAGGGAAAACAAGATCTGGAGACATTACACATCCCTGTCTCACACCTCTCTTAATAGGCTGATATTATCCCACTTCATTAGTTAGATAGTTAGTTAGTCGAAAGATCATCCTCATTGCACATGGAACCATTCAGTCCATACGTGCTTGGATCCCTTCCTCAGCAAATCCCGCAGCGTGTAACGGCTAACTGACGCCAGTTCTGTGTTGGTATATCAATCTTCTTTGGTTTCCTGCGTAGTGTTCTTGTTTAGCCACCCCTCTTTTAATTTGCTGTTCTCGCAATCTGACCGTGGATGTAGATTCACAGTCATCACTTGGTTCTCGCAAAAGTCTTACTTCTCGTAGAGCATTCAGAATGTCGGCCTGGTCCATGGCGCGTCCGCCCTCCACAGTAGCCTTACCTGCGAGCTTGTCAGCCCGCTCATTTCGTTGAACTCCCGCATGCCCTGGCACGAAGTGTCCCACTTCATTATCAATCCTTATGGCAGCTTGTTGTTTCCAATATATGTTTTTTATAAGTCTAATGTCTTTCCCGCCGGTCTCTCTGGCTGTGGGGTTACAACACTTTCTCTCTGTAATCCCGTTTATCACGCATAGTCTCGTAGCGGAGCGAGAGCTGAGGCGGTTCGACCCCCGCTCGTGACTTGCGGGATACTGAGCCGGCCGCTCAGAAAGCAATGGCAAACTACTGAGCGTAATCTTGCCAAGAGATCAACATACAGCTGAACGATGCTGGTGTTGACAGCTAAGTCCTATAAAGGATATGCTAAAAAAAAAAAAAAAATGTCTTTCCCATCAATTTGTAGATCTGCAAGCATATCCACCATGCTTGACATGTCTACTCTATCGAAAAGCCTTTGTGATAGTCAATAAAGCAAAGATGTATATCCTTGTTTACTTCTAAAGCACGTTCAATAACTGTTCACAGCATATACACAGCATTTACTGTACCCTTTCCTTCTACAAACCCACATTGTTCTTCCCCTATTTCAGGTTGTATCTTCTTCGTCACTCTTTGCATGATAATTCGTAGCAAAATCTTCGTGATGTGACTCATTATACTAATTGTTCTATATAAGCTGATTTCTTTGGGATTGCAATAAATACAGAATTACATAATTCTGATAGGTAATTAGGCGAATTATAATGAACTAAGCACTTTTAAAGAAGGTAGTTTGCCGTTGCTTTCCTTCCTTGGCAGTGACCATACTGGTCGGTGATGCCAGCCATTGCCCCGCCAAAGAGATCTTCTGTCTACCGTCGCGAAAGTTGAAACCATAACCAACAACTATCTGTCGGCTGCGCTCAAAATATCAACCACCACCTGCCTTCCGTGGCTTCCCGCGAATACTTCCAATAAATGAATACGAAATAACACCACATAATCCACAGGAAAACACTAAATATAGCGTCTCCCGAAGAATGAACGTTAGGTTGTCGACATTTTTACCGGAAGCACTGAAGGCTTATGGAAGTGGATTATTGTATACAACAATACGCGAGGCACACACGCCATGCTTTGATCATGTGATGGGAAATGGGACGTCAGAGGACATCGTGACGCCTGAAAATATCCGCTAAAGCAGAAGCAGACGGTGGCAATGATGCTGGACTGATCTTAGATGGTGGCGTGGAGTAACAGCATCAACAGAACTGACCCACAACCCCAACGACTGACCCACAACCCCAACGACTGACCCACAACCCCAACGATTGACCCACAACCCCAACAATTGACCCAAACCCCAACGACTGACACACTTGGAGAGACACCAACGCTTACTCCACTTTGCACGGCACATAATGATGATGGCGATGATTGGTGATTTGTTGGTACAAAATGAGTTAATTTGTAAGCTTGGATTAGACTAGAAACAGGAATACCCATACCTGTAGACTGACGATTGGGTTGAGGCCCAGCCTGTCGACGGTCCCCACCAGTTTCTGAAGCTGCCACCCAGTTACATTGCTGACTCCGATGTAACGGATTTTGCCCACACGAACTAGGTCATTCAGTGTTCTCAGGGTTTCCTCCAGAGGTGTGCCGTCATCGAACCGGTGAGTCTGAGACGAGAAACAAGATTTGCGCCAAAAGTAATTGTAACTGTGTCACGTTACGCCAGATTGTACAGTAGCAACGGTCTCATGCAATTTATGAACATATAAATCAACTATAACGTTTCAACAACTTTACATTTGTTATTCCTTATATTTAATTTCTGGGGACATTAAATCATTCAGTTAAACAATATATTGCAGCACAGAAACACAGAAGTCACAAACAATATGTTACGAGATTGATTGCCTGGCATATTTCGCTGCATCTCATCAGGTGTATATTAAAGAGTTATATAACATATAACGTGACAAAAAATGAATAATAATTTGTCTGAAATACTTAACAGACGTAATATGAAGCATTTCTTATCCCCACGGTCATCGTAAATTTAGAATAAAATCTGTCTGTTTGCACAAACACTGGTTGGAAGTCGAATTGCCTGGAGTGAACATCAATGGAAGAAGCATAAACAATCTTAGTATTGCTGACGATACCTTGTTACGAGCAAAAAGCGAGCAAGAGTTACAAAACCTAGTGCAACAAGTAAACAGGCATAGATATTAGTTTATATATTTATATAAAACAACAAAACTATGATAATTAGCAGTGGAAATGAGAGATCATCAATGAGCATCACAGTAAACGGGGAGATAGTAGAACAAATAAGAAGTTTCTCCTATCTTGGACATGTAATAACAGATGATGGCAGAAGTGATACAGAAATCAAAAAGATAATATGAATGGCAAAAATGTTTTCAACAACATGCAATCAGTATTAACATCTAGAGAGTTTAACACATTAAATATGATAATTGTAAAACGTTATGTATATTCAACACTACTGTATGGCGCGGAAACCTGGACAATAAACAAGCAACTAGAAAGTCGAATAGAAGCCCTGGAGATGTGGATATACATACAAGTATGTCGTATTTCATGGAAACAACAACGATCAAATACAGATGTTCTAGAAATAATTAGAATGAAACGAGAGTTGATGACATAAATACAAAAATAGAGGCAAGTGAAATGCGAGCGTATTTTAGCCATGTTAAAAGACAACGCGTTTAGAAAAACGATACTGCAAGGTTAGGTTGAAGGCTAGTGAGCAAGAGGTAGACAACGATACAAGTGAGAAGATAACATCAAGAGATGGACGAACAGCAATCTGACAAAATGTACAGTCAGGGCTAGAGACAGACAATGTTGCGAGATACATAGCAGTCAATCTTCATTGTGGAGACGGCACCTGATTGATTGATCAAGCTTAGTGAGAAGACCCATCGTTTGATAGGTTTAGACTCACAAACATGACATAGTGACCCACTCACTAGGCCCACCCACATGACAGACATGACCCACCCACCTGGTAGAGATGGCCCACCCACCTAGTAGAGATGAACCACCCACCTGGTAGAGATGACCCACCCACCTGGTAGAGATGACCCACCCATCTGGTAGAGATGAACCACTGACCTGACAGACATGACCCACCCATCTGATGGATGTGAACCCCCACCTAACATACATGACCAACCCATAAGGTAGAGATGGCTCACCCACCTGGTAGACATAACCCAACCACATGACATACACGAACTACCCACCCGGTAGAGATGACATACCCACCTAGTAGAGATGACCCACCCACATGATAGAAACGACCCACCCACCTAGTAAAGATGATCCAACCACATGGTAGACATGAACCCCCACCCCACCTGGTATATATGACCCACCACATGGTAGAGATAACCCACCACCTGGTAGTTATGACCCACCCACCTGGTAGAGATGACCACATACCTTGCTAGACAAGACACACCCACCTGGCAGATATGACCCACTCCCCTTTTAAATATAACCCACCCACCTAGTATACATGACCCGCCCACCTGACATACACGACTCACCCGCCTGGTTGAGATGACCCACCCACCTGGTAGAGATGACCACATACCTTGCTAGACAAGACCCACCCACCTGGTAGAGATGACCACATACCTTGCTAGACAACACCCACCCACCTGGCAGATATGACCCACTCCCCTTTTAAATATAACCCACCCACCTAGTATACATTACCCGCCCACCTGACATACACGACTCACCCACCTGGTTGAGATGACACACCCACATGGTAGAGATACCCCCCCCCCCCACCTGACATACATGACCCACCACCTGGTAGAGATGACCCACTTACCTGGTAGAGATAACCTACCCACTGGTAGAGATGACCCACCCACCTGGTAGGGATGACCTACCAACTGGTAGAGATGACCCACCCACCTGGTAGAGATGACCCACCCACCTGGTAGAGATGACCTACCAACTGGTAGAGATGACCCACCCACCTGGTAGAGATGACCCACCCACCTGGTAGAGATGACCTACCAACTGGTAGAGATGACCCACCCACCTGGTAGAAATGACCCACCCACCTGGTAGAGATGACCCACCCACCTATTAAAGATGATTCACCCACCTGGTAGAGATGACCCACCCACCTGGTAGACATGATCCACCCACCTGGTAGAGATAACCCACTTACTTGGTAGAGATAACCTACCCACTGGTAGAGATGATCCACCCACCTGGTAGAGATGACCCACTCACTGGTAGAGATAACCCACTTACCTGGTAGAGATAACCTACCCACTGGTAGAGATGATCCACTTACCTGGTAGAGATGACCCACTCACTGGTAGAGATGACCCACCCACCTGGTAGAGATGACCCACCCACCTGGTAGAGATGATCCACTTACGTGGTAAAGATGACCCACCCACTGGTAGAGATGTCCCACCCACCTGGTAGAAATGACCCACCCACCTGGTAGAGATGACCCACCCACCTATTAAAGATGATTCACCCACCTGGTAGAGATGACCCACCCACCTGGTAGACATGATCCACCCACCTGGTAGAGATGACCCACTTACCTGGTAGAGATAACCTACCCACTGGTAGAGATGACCCACCCACCTGGTAGAGATGACCCACCCACCTGGTAGAGATGACCCACCCACCTGGTAGACATGATCCACCCACCTGGTAGAGATAACCCACTTACCTGGTAGAGATAACCCACTTACCTGGTAGAGATAACCCACCCACCTGGTAGAGATGACCCACTTACCTGGTAGAGATAACCTACCCACTGGTAGAGATGACCCACCCACCTGGTAGAGATGACCCACCCACCTGGTAGAGATGACCCACCCACCTATTAAAGATGATTCACCCACCTGGTAGAAATGACCCACCCACCTGGTAGAGATCCACGAAGTCTGTGTGCAGTCTCTGAAGACTTCTGTCAATACTCTCAGTGATGTGACGGCGGCTCAGCCCCACGTTGTTGATGTTCTCTTGTGTCCCCACGTTGCCTCGGCACTTGGTGGCGATCACATACTTGTCCCTGGGTTGTCTGTGGATCACACATCCTCATTTCCACACACAGAAACGTGCCCCTCACTTTACTTCGTGTTCAAACATCGTCATTACCACAAACATACGTCACAAACTTGTCCCTGGGTTGTCTGGGGATCACACATAGTCATTTCCACACACAGAAACGTGCCCCTCACTTTACTTCGTGTTCAAACATCGTCATTACCACAAACATACGTCACAAACTTGTCCCCTGGGTTGTCTGGGGATCACACATAGTCATTTCCACACACAGAAACGTGCCCCTCACTTTACTTCGTGTTCAAACATCGTCATTACCACAAACATACGTCACAAACTTGTCCCTGGTTTGTCTGGGGATCACACATCCTCATTACCACACACAGAAATGTGTCCCTCACTTGTCTTCGTGTTCCAACACAGTCATGACCACACAAACACGTCACGAGAATATCCAGCGGCTGTCTGTGCATTTAACATATTTTGCATCCATTTTAGCTTAGCACACATACACGTGCGCGCGCGCACACACACACACACACACACACACATACACACAACACAGAGGGGATGGAGAGAATGAGAGAGAGAGAGAGAGAGAGAGAGAGAGAGAGAGAGAGAGAGAGAGAGAGAACGAACGAACGAACGAACAAACTTTATTTTCGAAGGGTAAAAAACTGGGCACGCAGGCCCGTCTTACATTCGACCCTTCCAATCACTCATCTTTCGTTCATCAGTGCATGGTGCATTCACATAGGAAAAAACATTGTCAAATGAATGTTGTAAGCATAAACAATGCATGTTAGCATGTTATGAGACAAATTCCCCCACCCACCCACCCATCTATCCATCCGCGTGTCCTCCCACCTACACATCCACCACCCAACCACACACATACTCACAGGCACATACATAACCCCATCCATCCACGCATCCCCGAACCAACACATACCAAACACACCCCACATACATCATCTCCCTACCCACACACACACACATCTCCCACCCACCACACATCCCCCACCCACCCACACACCCAGGCACACATGCATGCAATCACCCATCCATACCCACCCATACGCACACATCCTCCACCCATCCCATAACCTACCAACACTCACCAACCCACATATCCTCCACCCATACCATAACCTACCAACACTCACCCACCCACATATCTTCCACCCATCCCATAACCTACCAACACTCACCCACCCATACATCCTCCACCCATCCCATAACCTACCAACACTCACCCACCCACATATCCTCCACCACCCACCCACACACCCCCAAAAACTCAGCCAAACACACATCCCCCAACCACATTTCCAACACCCACACACACACACACTGTAAGGTGTGGAATGCGCCTGGCCCTGCAGCCAGCATGGTTAGGATCGGCTAGCCTCTCCCAGGAGGGGTGAAGAGCGAAAATTAGTAGCCTGCCGATGACCCGCAGACTACACAAGTCAACCCCCACCTCCACGTGGTGCAGACCGGGCAATCATGACCGCGAGGTCATGGGCTAACGGGGCTATGGCTCGCCATAGGGGATGGACTCCCTGTGGTCAGATTAGTGTCCTAAACCTGCGACTGGCCTAGCAAGCCGGCAGGGGATCTTCATACTGCTCAGTAGAAAAACTAAGAAGTATAAACGGACTGACCCAAACGGCTATCGACCCGGCAATGTTAATGGACTACGAGATAGATCAGCGATTAAAAAATAGGCACAATGAACGTTTGTGGTTTCAATAGTAAGAAGAAGAGCTTATAGAAACAATGGAGAAGAGGAATATTGGTCTGATGGGAATAGCGGACACCTAGAACAAAAGGGAAAGGATGCAAGGAGCTCCACCGCAGTTACACGTTTGTTTACTCTGGAGTAGAACAGCAAGAAAGGGCAAGACACGGTGTGGGAATAGTCATCGAACCACGGCTAGCAAGAGCAATACTAGAAATAAAATATATATCAAAAAGAATCATAACAGTGAGAATAAAAGAACAAACAATCACAACATATGTACAGATATACGCACCATGTAATGCAAACAATAATGAGCAAGAATGCGAGGACTTCTACGAAGACATACATGATGTGCTAAATACAATAGATAAGCAGGACAACATCATAGTTATGGGAGACTTCAATGCAAGACTAGGACATAACAGAGTGGGCATAAAAAAACACCTCGGAGCATTTGGAGATCAGCAAAATGAAAGGAATGATAACGGAAGTAGACTGATAGAGCTTTGCAGCCAACACGACCTCTATATAACAAACACATTCTATAAACATAAAGATTCGCAAGTATACACCTGGTATAAATGGAACAATCTAGATACTAAAAGCCAAATCGATTTTATATTAACAAGAAATAACAGAAAGAGAAATATATTAGATGCAAGAGCAGTGCCCAATTTCAGTATAAACACAGATCATAAAGCAGTCGTTGCCACAATAAGAACCATTAGAAGAAGAAAACAAAAAGCAGGAAAATACATGCCATGCGAATCAGTAAACTTAAAAAAACCTTAAAGACGAGGCAGTAAGGGAAAATTATGAGAAAGAACTAACTGAACTCTTTGTAAAATTACCTACGGAAAGAAAAACAGTGGAAGAAGAATGGGAGATGTTCAAATCAAGCATTTTAAATATTGCAAAAATAACATGCGGAACCACGAAAAAACGCAAAACACGGATAAAGAAAATAACAAGTTGGTGGAACGCAGAAGTAAAGAAAGCGGTAAAAGAAAAAAAAGGAAAAATATAAAAAGTGGTTGAAGAGCAAACAGGAATGTGATTACAGAGAATACAGAATAGCGAGAAGACATGTGAGTAGAATAGTAAAGAGGGAAAAACAAAAAAGACTGGGAAGAGTATGGAGAAACCCTAAATAAAAACTACAAGGAGGCAACCAGAAACTTCTACAAAAAGATAAGTGCAATGCGAACCAGAGGAGAACCCTTTGACCCAACTGAAATAATTAACAGGGAAAATGGAGAACCAATAAGTGAACAAAAACAGATCCTAATAAGATGGAAGCAGTATTTCGAACAACTTCTCAACATCCCATCAGATGTCACAGGAATTCAAGAGACCTACACAGATGTCACCGAGGAACTAGAACCAGACATACTAAAAGAAGAAATTATAGAAGCCATCAGATTAGCCCCATTGAACAAATCACCAGGACAGGATGAAATACCAAATGAACTAATTAAAGCAGCAAGGGAAGTAGGAACAGCTTGGCTACATAGACTATTCAACCATGTTTGGGTAGAACAACAGACACCACGAGACTGGGGAAACGCCATAATTATCCCAATTTGGAAAAACAAAGGCAGCAAAAGAGATTGCACACAATACAGAGGCATTTCACTGTTGAGTCATACTGGGAAAATATTTTGCAAAATTCTTGAAAAAAGATTACGAACTACTTTAGAACCCCAGCTAAGCGAAACGCAGCTTGGATTTAGGAAAAACAAAGGATGCACAGACGCCATTTTTGCTCTTAGACAACTTATAGAAAAATCAATTGAATTCAATGAAACACTCTACTTAGCCTTTGTTGACCAAGAAAAGGCATTTGATAGGGTAGATAGAAACAAGCTGTGGGAAATCCTTAAACAATATGGAGTGAGTACACATCTAACAAACCTATGTAGAAGTTTATACAACAACAGTGAATGCATAGTGAGAGCAACTGGAGGACACTCAGAACCCTTCACCATAAGATCTGGAGTACGACAAGGTTGTGTCCTGTCCCCTCTCTTGTTCATAACATATATAGACAACATATGTAAAGAAACCAGCCAAGCAGAGACAGCAAGAATACCGCATGACGAGAACACAGAAGAAGAACCATCTGCAAATCTAACCATTAGAGAACTCCTGTTTGCGGACGACCAAGCACTAATAGCAAAATCAGAAGCTGAATTACAAGACCACATGAATAGTCTAAACGAAATGTGTAGGGAACATAACATGAAAATTAGCACAAGCAAAACAGAGGTAATGACTATAACTAAAGAAGAACAAACAGCAACAATTCACCTAAACGAACATCCCTTGAAACAAGTAAAGAGCTTCAAGTACCTAGGAAGTATAATATCATCAAATGGCAGATCAGAAGACGAGATCGAAAATAGGTGCAATAAGGCAAATCAACTCATTGGACAAATGGCACCAATACTAAAGAACAAACATGTATCAATAACTACTAAGAAAGCACTTTACAACACAATCTTCCTACCAACTCTGTGCTACCAATGCCAAACCTGGACAATGACAGAAAAAGAGAAAAGAAAAATCACAACAACAGAAATGAGGTTCCTGAGACGAATACTCAACGTATCAAGAAGAGATAAGATCAGAAATGAAGAAATCAGGACTAAAGTGGGGGTTAAAGCTGCTCTAGATTTTATTAGAAAGCAGCAAGTCAAATGGTTTGGCCATGCAAGTAGGCTACCAGTCAACAGCATGCCACAACAAGCAATGATGTACAGACCAGATGGAAACAGAGGAAGAGGCCGACCACGTAAACGTTGGACGGAGGGAATAACAGAATCCATGGGAATGTCGATATACGAAGCCCATAACCGGGCACTCTCACGAAGTTTATACTTCACCTCGACACCGTAAGGTACAAGAGGAACATGATGAGATGAGATGAGACACACACACACACACACACACACACACACCACACACACACATATTCCCGAGAGAGAGAGAGAGAGAGAGAGAGAGAGAGAGAGAGAAGAGAGAGAGAGAGATCAACATAGCCTCGCAAACTGTATGTCACTCTAAGTGTAAATACAGACAACACATGAAAGAGCAGTAACTCACGCCTCCAGCCAGCGCCCAATGATGGCCTCAGAATTGCCGAGTCCATAGACATCGGCCGTGTCCAGGAAGTTGCCTCCCCATTCTGCGTACCTGTTGATGATCTGGTGTGACTCGGCGTCGTTGCTCTGGCCTGGACGACCATGCTGTCAAGGAAGATGTGGACACGTATTTCAGTCTAACTGCTCTTTGGGAATCTTAATCCACTTTATACCCATGTCCGCAAAACGACAGATAATAAACAGCATATTCACACCAACCCTCTGCTACCAATCTTGAACTATGACATTATCCAAATCACACTTACGCAAAATCAACATATGTGAGATGAGATGCCTGAGGAGAGCTGCCAAATTAACAATACGAGACCGAGTAAGAAATGTGTTTACCGGACAGAGTGGGATCAGCACCTTGTGCCACATTTACCGAAAAACAAAAGATCAAATAGTGTGGCCATCCCGATAGAATGCAACACCATCAACTACCAACACTGGCCTACATCACAGATCATCTGCGATGAGACAAAGAGGACGCCAGAGAAGAAAATGCATTGAGGACATCGAGACAACATTGTACAATCACACGGAATGACATAATCCAGTATAACCAAACGGGCGAAGGAATGGCAATTATTCCTCCTCACGACGCTTGATAGCAAAGATGGAAGCTGATGATGATGACGATAACTCTACTTATATATTCTTCTTCTTCTTCTTCTTTTTCTATTTACATCGTATCTCAACCACACCCCTCCCCCTTCCTTAGGCCACCCTATATTTAGCTATCCCGTGCAGTTTTGTTCAAGTCCTCCTATATTGTTCATGTCTTTTTCTACCTCTCTTCTCTGTGAGTCATATACTCTACCTCTCTTCTCTGTGAGTCATATACTCTACCTCTCTTCTCTGTATCATATACTCTACCTCTCTTCTCTGTATCATATACTCTACCTCTCTTCTCTGTATCATATACTCTACCTCTCTTCTCTGTGAGTCATATACTCTACCTCTCTTCTCTGTGTGTCATATACTCTACCTCTCTTTTCTGTGTCATATACTCTACCTCTCTTCTCTGTATCATATACTCTACCTCTCTTTTCTGTGTCATATACTCTACCTCTCTTTTATGTGTCATATACTCTACCTCTCTTCTCTGTGAGTCATATACTCTACCTCTCTTCTCTGTATCATATACTCTACCTCTCTTCTCTGTATCATATACTCTACCTCTCTTTTCTGTGTCATATACTCTACCTCTCTTCTCTGTGTCATATACTCTACCTCTCTTCTCTGTATCATATACTCTACCTCTCTTCTCTGTATCATATACTCTACCTCTCTTCTCTGTATCATATACTCTACCTCTCTTCTCTGTGTCATATACTCTACCTCTCTTCTCTGTGTCATATACTTTACCTCTCTTCTCTGTATCATATACTCTACCTCTCTTCTCTGTGTCATATACTCTACCTCTCTTCTCTGTATCATATACTCTACCTCTCTTCTCTGTGTCATATACTCTACCTCTCTTCTCTGTGTCATATACTCTACCTCTCTTCTCTGTGAGTCATATACTCTACCTCTCTTCTCTGTGAGTCATATACTCTACCTCTCTTCTCTGTATCATATACTCTACCTCTCTTCTCTGTATCATATACTCTACCTCTCTTCTCTGTATCATATACTCTACCTCTCTTCTCTGTATCATATACTCTACCTCTCTTCTCTGTGTCATATACTCTACCTCTCTTCTCTGTGAGTCATATACTCTACCTCTCTTCTCTGTGAGTCATATACTCTACCTCTCTTCTCTGTATCATATACTCTACCTCTCTTCTCTGTATCATATACTCTACCTCTCTTCTCTGTGTCATATACTCTACCTCTCTTCTCTGTGAGTCATATACTCTACCTCTCTTCTCTGTGTGTCATATACTCTACCTCTCTTTTCTGTGTCATATACTCTACCTCTCTTCTCTGTGTCATATACTTTACCTCTCTTCTCTGTGTCATATACTCCACTCTCTTCTCTGTGAGTCATATACTCTACCTCTCTTCTCTGTGTCATATACTCTACCTCTCTTCTCTGTGTCATATACTCTACCTCTCTTCTCTGAGTCATATACTCTACCTCTCTTCTCTGTGAGTCATATACTCTACCTCTCTTCTCTGTGTATCATACACTCTACCTCTCTTCTCTGTGTCATATACTCTACCTCTCTTCTCTATGAGTCATATACTCTACCTCTCTTCTCTGTGAGTCATATACTCTACCTCTCTTCTCTGTGTCATATACTCTACCTCTCTTCTCTGTGAGTCATATACTCTACCTCTCTTCTCTGTGTCATATACTCTACCTCTCTTCTCTGTGAGTCATATACTCTACCTCTCTTCTCTTTGTATCATATACTCTACCTCTCTTCTCTGTGTCATATAATCTACCTCTCTTCTCTGTGAGTCATATACTCTACCTCTCTTCTCTGTGTGTCATATACTCTACCTCTCTTTTCTGTGTCATATACTCTACCTCTCTTCTCTCTCTGTGTCATATACTCTACCTCTCTTCTCTGTGTCATATACTCCACTCTCTTCTCTGTGAGTCATATACTCTTGTCAGAATCTCAAGCCGAGATGCAGGAACATCGTTACGCCCGCCAGGCGAATAGTCCCCAACCGGGAGGCAGGAACGTCGTTACGCCAGCCAGGCGAGTATTAGTTACCTGCCCACATGTTGCTGGCTGACGCGATAGCCAGTGGTCAGGCAAGGACAAAGCAAGGCGCACGCGGTCCTCGTGACGTCAACCCACAGAGGGCAAGCGCTTTGCGAGAAACAGACAGACAGCTGGGGTACTCGGACCAGACAGGACGCATGGGGAGAGAAAGGCTTGTGTAGTTCTGTGCCCGAAAGTCGAGTGCTTGTACATCTTGTGAGATAGACTGTAAGCTGTGGGTTGTCTGTAAGTGTATTGATATATAATATATGTATTGTAATGATCATCACATGCCAAACTAGATCGTATTGCATGCGATCTGTAAATAAATCCATTGAACTTCGTGTCGTTGTGTCTCAAGTCCAATCATGTTGTACTTGTACTTGTCTCACATGTGTTAGGTATAACGAGCCAGGTTTAAGACCCTGACACTCTACCTCTCTTCTCTGTGAGTCATATACTCTACCTCTCTTCTCTGTGTGTCATATACTCTACCTCTCTTCTCTGTGAGTCATATACTCTACCTCTCTTCTCTGTGAGTCATATACTCTACCTCTCTTCTCTGTGAGTCATATACTCTACCTCTCTTCTCTGTGTGTCATATACTCGACCTCTCTTCTCTGTGAGTCATATACTCTACCTCTCTTCTCTGTGTGTCATATACTCGACCTCTCTTCTCTGTGAGTCATATACTCTACCTCTCTTCTCTGTGTGTCATACACTCTACCTCTCTTTTCTGTGTCATATACTCTACCTCTCTTCTCTGTGAGTCATATGCTCTACCTCTCTTCTCTGTGTCATATACTCTACCTCTCTTCTCTGTGAGTCATATACTCTACCTCTCTTCTCTGTGAGTCATATACTCTACCTCTCTTCTCTGTGTGTCATATACTCTACCTCTCTTTTCTGTGTCATATACTCTACCTCTCTTCTCTGTGTGTCATATACTCTACCTCTCTTCTCTGTGTCATATACACTACCTCTCTTCTCTGTGTCATATACTCTACCTCTCTTCTCTGTGTCATATACTCTACCTCTCTTCTCTGTGAGTCATATACTCTACCTCTCTTCTCTGTGTGTCATATACTCTACCTCTCTTCTCTGTGTCATATACTCTACCTCTCTTTTCTGTGTCATATACTCTACCTCTCTTCTCTGTGTCATATACTCTACCTCTCTTTTCTGTGTCATATACTCTACCTCTCTTCTCTGTGTCATATACTCTACCTCTCTTCTCTGTGTGTCATATACTCTACCTCTCTTCTCTGTGTCATATACTCTACCTCTCTTCTCTGTGTGTCATATACTCTACCTCTCTTCTCTGTGTGTCATATACTCTACCTCTCTTCTCTGTGTCATATACTCTACCTCTCTTCTCTGTGTCATATACTCTACCTCTCTTCTCTGTGTGTCATACACTCTACCTCTCTTCTCTGTGTCATATACTCTACCTCTCTTCTCTGTGTCATATACTCTACCTCTCTTCTCTGTGTGTCATATACTCTACCTCTCTTCTCTGTGTCATATACTCTACCTCTCTTCTCTGTGTGTCATATACTCTACCTCTCTTCTCTGTGTCATATACTCTACCTCTCTTCTCTGTGTGTCATATACTCTACCTCTCTTCTCTGTGTGTCATATACTCTACCTCTCTTCTCTGTGTCATATACTCTACCTCTCTTCTCTGTGAGTCATATACTCTACCTCTCTTCTCTGTGTGTCATACACTATACCTCTCTTCTCTGTGTCATATACTCTACCTCTCTTCTCTGTGTCATATACTCTACCTCTCTTCTCTGTGTGTCATATACTCTACCTCTCTTCTCTGTGTGTCATATACTCTACCTCTCTTCTCTGTGTCATATACTCTACCTCTCTTCTCTGTGTGTCATATACTCTACCTCTCTTCTCTGTGTCATATACTCTACCTCTCTTCTCTGTGAGTCATATACTCTACCTCTCTTCTCTGTGAGTCATATACTCTACCTCTCTTCTCTGTGTGTCATATACTCTACCTCTCTTTTCTGTGTCATATACTCTACCTCTCTTCTCTGTGTGTCATATACTCTACCTCTCTTCTCTGTGTCATATACACTACCTCTCTACTCTGTGTCATATACTCTACCTCTCTTCTCTGTGTCATATACTCTACCTCTCTTCTCTGTGAGTCATATACTCTACCTCTCTTCTCTGTGTGTCATATACTCTACCTCTCTTTTCTGTGTCATATACTCTACCTCTCTTCTCTGTGTCATATACTCTACCTCTCTTCTCTGTGTGTCATATACTCTACCTCTCTTCTCTGTGTCATATACTCTACCTCTCTTCTCTGTGTGTCATATACTCTACCTCTCTTCTCTGTGTGTCATATACTCTACCTCTCTTCTCTGTGTCATATACTCTACCTCTCTTCTCTGTGTCATATACTCTACCTCTCTTCTCTGTGAGTCATATACTCTACCTCTCTTCTCTGTGTGTCATACACTATACCTCTCTTCTCTGTGTCATATACTCTACCTCTCTTCTCTGTGTCATATACTCTACCTCTCTTCTCTGTGTGTCATATACTCTACCTCTCTTTCTCTGTGTGTCATATACTCTACCTCTCTTCTCTGTGTCATATACTCTACCTCTCTTCTCTGTGTGGTCATATACTCTACCTCTCTTCTCTGTGTCATATACTCTACCTCTCTTCTCTGTGTGTCATATACTCTACCTCTCTTCTCTGTGTGTCATATACTCTACCTCTCTTCTCTGTGTGTCATATACTCTACCTCTCTTCTCTGTGTGTCATATACTCTACCTCTCTTCTCTGTGTCATATACTCTACCTCTCTTCTCTGTGAGTCATATACACTACCTCTCTTCTCTGTGAGTCATATACTCTACCTCTATTCTCTGTGTCATATACTCTACCTCTCTTCTCTGTGTCATATACACTACCTCTCTTCTCTGTGTCATATACTCTACCTCTCTTCTCTGTGAGTCATATACTCTACCTCTCTTCTCTGTGTCATATACTCTACCTCTCTTCTCTGTGTCATATACTCTACCTCTCTTCTCTGTGTCATATACTCTACCTCTCTTCTCTGTGAGTCATATACTCTACCTCTCTTCTCTATGAGTCATATACTCTACCTCTCTTCTCTGTGAGTCATATACTCTAACTCTATTTCTGCCATTGTTTAAATATAACGCAAGACATAGCGAACGACTAAATATACTTCATGTCCCTAAACCTAGGACCTAGGGAGTCTCTGTGGCGAAGCGGTCAAGCCGTTTGACTCGTGCTCCGAAGGTTGTGGGTTCGATCCCGGGCCGCACCCTTCGGTTTACGAGTTAAATGTTTCGGAGACTCCTGTGGGTCATCGCTAAAAGCTACGGAGTTCGTGCTTTGTGTGACGCTTTCCGTGCTGCGGAAAGAGACCGAGCCATATGGGATAAAACCCGGTGCAATGAAGTCGACCCTGTCGACTTCTAAGCGACTTATTTTTTTTTTTTAAACCTAGGATAGGCTTATATAAAACAAGCTTAGCATACTCTATCACTCAGTTGTGGAACAATCTTCCACAAGAAATCAAAGACACCACCAATCATTATACATACATCCGCAACCTGTTTGAACACTACCTCAGTACAGACTACATTCCCCATAATAAATAACACAAAAAGACAATAATGGTAACTTATCTCAAACGACAACTAGCCAAAAAACATTCCCTTATGTATGGCACGTTACACCCTCCTTAGGTATTTATAATGCCCATGTTAAACACTGCCTCAGTGAGTCATTTGTTATTGATTATTTTCCATGCGTTTTAATGATAATGTTCTTTTGTTGTCAAAATTTGCTTCATAAGTGATGTTGAATGAAAGACTGTTTGAGAGGAAATAGAGAAGAAGGGCAGAATGTCAGACGGGCCTGCGTGCCCTATTCTTAACCCTTTGAAAATAGAGACTTTCGTTCGTTCGTTCGTTCTGTTTCTACCTCTCTTCACTGTGAGTCTACCTATAAGTCTTTTGCTGTGTGAGTTTCAAACAGAGGCATTTCTAGTGATACTATCAGTTTATCTCAACACGAAATAAATACAGGAGAAGACATGCTAATCTCAAGTACTTGTCTGAGGCCAGTTACTGAAGGACACACTGCTACACAATCTTTATGGATTTCTCATGAAAATGGGTCTTATGGGTGGATCTGATATAACTCATGTTCACTGCCTATGCAAATTCCAAATTAGCTATTTACGTTGACTTCTGCACTTCAATATTCGGTCTTCAGTGGTCAGCCCCACATGGAATGGTACAAATACTGATACCATACAACACATTACCCCCACATGGACTGGTACAAATACTGATACTATACAACACATTACTGCCACTAAAACTGGTACAAATACTGATACCATACAACACATTAATGCCACTAAAACTGGTACAAATACTGACACCATACAACACATTACTCCCACATGGACTGGTACAAATACTGACACCATACAACACATTACCCCCACTAAAACTGGTACAAATACTGACACCATACAACACATTACTCCCACATGGACTGGTACAAATACTGACACCATACAACACATTACTCCCACATGGACTGGTACAAATACTGACACCATACAACACATTACTCCCACTTGGACTGGTACAAATACTGACACCATACAACACATTACTCCCACATGGACTGGTACAAATACTGACACCATACAACACATTACTCCCACATGGACTGGTACAAATACTGACACCATACAACACATTACTCCCACATGGACTGGTACAAATACTGACACCATACAACACATTACTCCCACTAAAACTGGTATAGTCGGTGGGGTTTTACTAGGGTACAATCACCAGTAAAACAATGAACGTTGCGGATAAAGCTTTCGTCAGTAAACGAACAACAAACACACACTGATAATCACTACATGAAATAAATCTACATGAACATACATCTACAGGCCACTGATCTTGCATCACTCATGGAACCCCACATATGGCCGTATTAAAATGAAAAGACGAGAAGGGGAGAGAGTCGAGGTGAGCCAGCAGTGATGCCTGTATATGAAACGGGCAAAGATGCTTGGAGGGTGGGGACATGAGAACAATTGTGGAACAAGATAGACTATACAAATATGCAAAGCGGGGACAGCTTCAACGATGGATGTGATTGGAACGATTGAAACAATCGAGAACAATCAGGAAATTAAACTATGCAGTAGATATAACACGATAGCGCAACCACTGAACTCTAACTAAAGAATCAACTGTTTGAGGTGAGCCCTAATTTACCATATAACGCGTTGTGGTGTTGGGTCTAAGAGGGCTCAGACAGAGAATGGGTCCGCTTATGTTAGTCCTCCTTCGTGTTGAGATCGTCACGTGATCCACACATGCTCTTCGGAGGCGCTCATGTTTTCTTGCCTGCCGTGATATGCCTGGCCTGGCTCATGGCAGTACGTCTAAAGATCTCTGCTGCATTAATGTTGCCAAAGAGGACAGCGCGACCATCTCTCAATCCCAGAGTAGGAGTTGACAGGTTGGAGCTGACTGAGACCCACAGAACTGCTGTATGGAGGAGAAGCACGGGGGACTAACATGGCTACTGTTACAACTACAAATAAACTATAACCATTCATTACCTGGTTCCCGCGCAGAATATGGCTAAAATTGTAGCACAGAATATGGCTAAAATTGTAGCACAGAATATGGCTAAAATTGTAGCACAGAATATGGCTAAAATTGTAGCACAGAATCATTCAATTGAAGAGTTTAGACAGATTCCAGCCAATGAAGAGTGGGGGAAAAGACGCTAGAACTGGGCATGACACACTGAGAACACTTGATGATAGTGTCACTAGTAATGCCTTTCTAAGAAACTTACAGAGCATACGTGGAGAAGAGAACTAGAGACACTGGATTAGAGGAAGCCACAAGAGATAGCAAAAATACGCGGAAAAGAGAACAAAAGACACAGGAATAGAGGAATACACAATAGATAAGAAAAATACTAGGAGAAGAGAACTAGAGACACAGAATTATAATAATCCACAAGAGACAGCAAAAGATAGAACAGCGTGACTGAGTTAGTTGTGGGCGTATGTTCCACTAGGGTATAAAGTTCAGAGAAAGAAGACTGTTCTATAATCCTTACTTCTTTCATTAATTCTGTGAGCGCCCGCCAATACCTGACCACATATGTCTCATGATAGAACATGCAAACGTTAATTCTTGTTACAGAAGTGTCCGTGCAAGGCAATCATCTCATCTGGTTCTCCCCAAAGGTCATCGTCCCCAGGGAGATGTTGGACACCTTCAGCCCAGACCGACCCAGGAACACGTAGGGCGTCTTGCTTCCTTCAGGCACGGGAACAGCCATTGTTGTATGTTATGTACGTGAGTAGCGGGGGAATGCTGCAGGTTTGAGCACAGGGAGGATGAGGGTCAAACATTGCTAGCTTCACGTTATAACGAATGATAATAGTCATCATTTGTCATCATTATGTATCGTCATCGTCATTATAATTGTTATCATCATTATCGTTATCGTCATCGTCATTATAATTGTTATCATCATTATTGTTATTGTCATCATCATTATAATTGTTATCATCATTATTGCTATCGTCATCGTCATTATAATTGTTATCATCATTATTGTTATTGTCATCATCATCTGCATTATGATTGTAATCATCATTATGGTTATCGTCATCATCATTATGCCATCATAATTATCGTTATTTATAAATGTTATTATTAGTGCAGTCATCATCATCACCATCATCATAACAGCTTCATCATCAACATTATTCTTTTAAAAACCATCATCGTCGTCATCATCATCATCACCATCGTCGTCAACAACAACAACAACAACAACAACAACAACAACAACAACAACAACAACAACAGTTTTTGCTCTCGATCGCTTTGAACTTAAGCATAGCCCATGTGCACAATACTTCTAGTAGCACTGGATTGAATGTTGCGTGTGGATTCTAGTAGCACTGGATTGAATGTTGCGTGTGGATTAGTTTTCCCGATAAACAAATCATATTCATGATGCTGGTAATCTCATCATCATCATAATCAACAGTATCATTGTGATCGTCATCACCATCATCATCACAATCACTATGATCATCATGATGTGACTTACCGTCCAGAACCATGCGTTTTTATGTTGAGAAAATATATTAAGTCACTAGAGTCATTTTCATATGTGCTCGCTCTCACGTATACGATTTCGCAGTGTATGAATACTTATAGTTGTAATGGCCAGATGGCAGGCACACATCTACTCCGCCCTCTACCGCCATCATTCATGCTGGTGGCAATCTAGATCCCTGAGGACTTCAGGCCTAGTCGCGTGTTACCATCTGTATGTTTATTCGCGCCCGAGAAGGTCAGTTACAGACAGGTATGTGTCTCCATTGTCCATCTTGTGTTCCTCCTGGAGAAGCTCTGGAGGCCCGTCATGGCCCAGCAAGCATATTTTTCTAGTGACAGTCTCTGTCTCTGAATATAAACCTCCCGTTGTTACCTCCTGCAGCATCTCAGGATGCACATCATCCCCGTGAGTTGTGAACCTGATACAGACACGACACCACACTTTCAGCCACACATTTAACCTGTACCCCAAGATACACGTCACTACTAGTCATCTGTGTGTTAACATGTTCACTCATAAGTCGATCTGACGCAACGAGCGTCAAACTGCTAGAACCGTTCACCACTTGCACATGTACTCATGTACTGAGCTTACCAGAATGTGCTGTCAATGTGCTCACACTAAAACCGAGATTGCCAGAATGTGCTGTCAATGTGTTCACACTAAGACTGAGCTTGCCAGAATGTGCTGTCAATGTGCCGGCCTCTCCTGTGGTCAGGTTCCAGGAAAACTGCCTGGGCTCCAAGGTCAGCCCAATCTAAAGTGGATCCAGGAGATGTCTCAGGAAATAAACGTGATCGACAGGCTATTGGTTACAATGCCCCTCCAGTTCTGGTTGGTCTGTAAAGACACGGGGCTGACAGAAATTACCCGATACCATGCAGAGTGTGTAAATGGATCCTTTACATGTCTTTACACTAGGACTGTTACCTGTCTTTACTCTAAGGTTGTTTACTTGTCTGTACACTAATACTGACATAGCTAAAGAGAAAACTAAATACGCCGGTACACGTTGCGCTTACACTAATGTATTCACAATAAGTTTCATCCTCAAAACGGGCGCTCTGACACACACACACACACACACACACACACGCACGCACGCACGCCCGCCCGCCCGCCCGCCCGCACGCACACACACACACACACACACACACACACACACACACACACAGAGAGAGAGAGATAGCTAGTAATGGTTGCTTACCTCGTCAACACACTGTACCTGGAGAGCGCAACAAGCTGATATAAATGTGCAGACGTAAAATAAATTTATACAACAGCCGACCACTTCGCTTATCTGTGCCGTAACCTGGATCAGCGCGGCTGGAAGACATGATGTGATAGATATGTCACAACTAGACCAACACAGCTGGAACACGTAAAGTGACAGATATGTCACAACGACGGTTGGTCACCAGCGTTATCACTGTGTGGCGCTAGAAGTTTGCCCTCGTACACAGCCTTGTCAATTCTCTTGAAACATTTGTTGATTACGAATCTTCTAGAAGTCCGAGTCTTAATTCCTACATACGATGTTTGGCATCCAGGTCGGCTGAGAAGTGACTAGAGTTTGCATCTATCGGGTGAGATTAAAGATCAGTGATCAGTATTTAGTTGAGTCACAGCACTTGGGGCATTCTCATACGTGCTCCGTCCTTATTTTCAACAGCTTGCGAAGAGTCCCAATATTGATGGAACTAGTTGTAGTCTGACGATGTGTCCGTCTGACCTTTCCTCAGAGTACTGAATGTCGGTCAGTTCTTTGGTCACTACTGGCCACTCCGTTCTGTCCAGTCTATGATTATTTACTGTTAATTCGCGCTATACAAAGGGGCCTAAACACATCCGTTTTATCAGGCATCAATACCAGACTCAGCCAATTTATCCGCCTGCTTGTTCCCCAACACACCAGCATGTCCCGAGGAAAAAATTCCAACAAATGCTCCCTATCTTTAATGTTTGAACTGAAACATCCCATTGCTCGAAGCATGGCTGTCTTCACCTTTCTTATCACACTCTGTGAGTCGGGTAAAATCATCAAATATGTGCGCTGCTTGTCTTCCAGCCACCGGTATGCCGTTATGACCACCCCCACGTACTTCCTTGAACTTCATGCCGCGGCATCATATGCCAGGCTCTCCCGCTCTAAACGCCGTCCGTTAACTTTCGCTAGGAACCCCCAGGTACTTCTTCTTTCTCTTAACCCAGAGCCATCCGTGTAGACTGGAGACGATGACATCAACTGGGCGCGAGTTACCATAAATCAATGGTTGCACCTCCCAATCAGCGCAGCCTGCCGGCTAGTCCCTACACTCTCAGTTCAATGAGATTATGACCCGGCACAGGTCCGACCTTTCTCCGGGCATTCAGACCTCCTCCTCTCATGTCCCGGTTTCTAGTGAGGATATTCACAGTTGTACTCCAGGCAGGTCCTCAATGCTCGGATGTCCACCGTCACATCCTGGCCAGCGTGTACCGACTGATCACTCACGTTCTGTGCAGACTAACAGACTAATCAGATGTGTCCTTGACCACATGTGCACATCCGGCAGCTCCCTGCCTGACTGCTATCTTCTGGTCTCTGGGCCAGGCAGCAGTTTCCAGAGAAGGTTGGTGTCCAGGCTTACCCCCCCCCCTCCCCCATCCGCTATCAAAATACTATCCAGAGGTGTCTGGTTTGCAGATCCCACCCCCCTCCACACACACACACACACACACACACACACACACACACCACACACACACACTGTGAGTTTAGTGAACGCAGATATCCTTGCGTTGATTTGATGACATGAGAGTCGGCAAGTCGAAAAGCAATGGCCAACTATTGCACGTAATATCGTGTAGTAATTTACAAACATCCTCTAAATGTTGGGATTGATTGCAACGTTCTGTAAAGAACCTACAACAGCGAACTTGATAATTATTAGCTCGAAGACAAAAGCACGCAATCTATGAACAAGCACCTGGTTTAAACCATTGTCTATGTGAGTGGACAGGTGAGTGCTCTCTTTAGCAATTGCACAGACGATGTCTGTGACGATGTCTGTGACGATGTCTGTGACCATGTCTGTGACGATGTCTGTGACGATGTCTGTGACCATGTCTGTGACGATGTCTGTATCACAGACGATGTCTGTATCGACAGGGTCGAGATAGAGAGGCGGTTGTCAATGATATGCAGGGCGAACTAGATCGAATTTCCTCATGGTGTGCTGATGCCGATGCCCTTGTCAACCCTGCAAAGGCAACGGTTACATGGTTCTCACTAAACAACCATATTGTGAAAACAGACCTGCCGGCAGTAAGAATGGATGGGAGCAGTTTGAGTAGAACCCAGTCAATGACATATCTTGGCGTGAGGCTTGATCGTAGCCTATCCTTCAGAGAACATGTCGATTATGTCATAACGAAGGCTCGAAAAGTTTT
The DNA here is from genome assembly GCA_014155875.1 of Cepaea nemoralis. NCBI lineage: Eukaryota > Metazoa > Mollusca > Gastropoda > Stylommatophora > Helicidae > Cepaea > Cepaea nemoralis. The sequence goes on from JACEFZ010014555.1 coordinate 52,060, forward strand.
GTCAGCAATGAGAGTCATGGCGACTGCCAATATCGAGCAAAGACTGCTAATACTTCTGTTCCAAGGACTTGTGCTTTCACGCATCGAGTATGCCCTGGCCATCCTCACTGTCAGCCCTACACAGATTGGAAGACTTGAAAAGGTACAAAACGAAGCCATGCGCATCATTTTGGGCTGCACGAGAGACACCAGCTGTGTAGCAATGAGATACCTCCTTGACTTCCCGACAATGGAACACAGGATCAAGATCTGGAGAGCTCGTGCATACTTAAAAATAAGTGCAGATGAGCAACACCCTCTGCATGACGCTATATTCAGAGAAAAGGGTGACAGGCTAAAGAGGGGCATATCATGGATGGGTCGGGCGGAAGAGGTCGTCAGACAGGTCTGCAGTCTTACCAGTATCAACCCCGGCAAGGAATGCGTGCCGGTGCCTCCAGCTTTTAAGTGCACTTTCTCCTGCATTATCACACTCGACAGACGGTGCAGAGAGCAGAACCCTGCCGCTGTCAATGCAGAGGTTAACGCGCTCATCTATGAACACTCAGATAGCCCCGAAGTGCTCATCTATACAGATGGATCTGGTGTAAAGCAGCAGAGAAGTGCGTGGGCATTTACAGCCCTTTCAGCGGGCCGAACCGTTCAAGAATCCAGTGATGCCCACTCTATGACCACGAGCAGCATGACGATGGAGGTGATGGCAGTTACACAGGCTTTCATATAGCTGGAATCACAGCATTATACCAACGTGTGTGTACTAAGTGATTCAATGAGCATGATTCAGAAGGTCGAAGCTGGATCTGTACGTAGACAGTGGACTGAGTCGCTGCGGAAGTCTGTTGTCCGTAAAGTCACCTTCATCTTCGTCCCGGGACATGCGGGAGTCGAGGGAAATGAACGAGCTGACCAACTGGCTGGCTCTACACCCCCTGTAGATGGCCAGCCCATGGATCGTGCCGATGTTATTAACGTCCTTAAAGATATGGCGAGAACAGAGGATTTTGACGTCAATGATTCCACATCGCTGTCCAGGATGAAAGACCTGGGAGTAAGAATCGGCACAGCCAGACGCGAGAGGTACATCGGGAAAACAAAGCGCCTCGTCAACCAACACAGAACTGGCACTATTAGCTACCGGACGCTGATGCATATGCTGGGGGGGGGGGAGGATCTGAGCACCCATGGACATGTCCGGAGTGCAACGAAGATACCCCAACTGATAACTGATAACTGATAACAGACGATGTCGTGAGGACAATCCAGCCAGCAGAAGTAAGATAGCAACAGGAGGCAGCTTAGGTCGAGATCGTGTGCAGTCTTACATGTAAACAGCTGATAACCACACATAACACGTTGATAGGGCAGTTTATTATCAGGTGTAGTTATCCAGTCGACTGGTAGCACATATGCGTTTTGTCATCGCGCTAGCAACAGCCGCGTGGTAAAGGTCACAGCACACTTGACCCGTGCTGTTATGTGTGCTCTGCTGCAGCCTTATGCAAGTTGGCTTGAGATTTCAATATGTAGTGGGCTTCTCAAACTGGGCCACCGACATAATTATAAACACCAAGCCGGTTGCTATTGTTGTTGATGTTGTTGTTGTTGCTGTGGAGAAGCATTTACGATGTGACCAGGTGACATCTGTGGAGAGACATCTAGGATGTATCCAGGTCATGTCTGTGGAGAGACATCTAGGGTGTATCCAGGTCATGTCTGTGGAGAGACATCTAGGATGTATCCAGGTCATGTCTGTGGAGAGACATCTAGGATGTATCCAGGTCATGTCTGTGGAGAGACAGCTAGGATGTATCCAGGTCATGTCTGTGGAGAGACATCTAGGATGTATCCAGGTCATGTCTGTGGAGAGACAGCTAGGATGTATCCATGTCATGTCTGTGGAGAGACATCTAGGATGTATCCAGGTGACATATGTGGAGAGACATCTAGGATGTATCCAGGTCATGTCTGTGGAGAGACATCTAGGATGTATCCAGGTCATGTCTGTGGAGAGACAGCTAGGATGTATCCAGGTCATGTCTGTGGAGAGACATCTAGGATGTACCCTGGTGACATCTGTGAAGAGACATCTAGGGTGTACCCAGTGTACCCATGTCATGTCTGTGGAGAGACATCTAGGATGTATCCATGTCATGTCTGTGGAGAGACATCTAGGATGTATCCATGTCATGTCTGTGGAGAGACATCTAGGATGTATCCAGGTGACATATGTGGAGAGACATCTAGGATGTATCCAGGTCATGTCTGTGGAGAGACATCTAGGATGTATCCCAGGTACATGTCTGTGGAGAGACATCTAGGATGTATCCAGGTGACATGTCTGTGGAGAGACATCTAGGATGTACCCATGGTGACATCTGTGGAAGAGACATCTAGGGTGTACCCAGTGTACCATGTCCTGTGGAGAGACATCTAGGATGTATCCATGTCATGTCTGTGGAGAGACAGCTAGGATGTATCCAGGTCATGTCTGTGGAGAGACATCTAGGATGTATACAGGTGACATATGTGGAGAGACATCTAGGATGTATCCCAGGTCATGTCTGTGGAGAGACATCTAGGATGTATCCAGGTCATGTCTGTGGAGAGACAGCTAGGATGTATCCAGGTCATGTCTGTGGAGAGACATCTAGGATGTACCCTGGTGACATCGGTGAAGAGACATCTAGGGTGTACCCAGTGTACCCATGTCATGTCTGTGGAGAGACATCTAGGATGTATCCAGGTCATGTCTGTGGAGAGACAGCTAGGATGTATCCAGGTCATGTCTGTGGAGAGACATCTAGGATGTATCCAGGTCATGTCTGTGGAGAGACATCTAGTTAGTTAGTTAGTTAGTTAGTCGACAGATCATCCTCGTTGCACATCGAACCATTCAGTCCATAAGTGCTCGGATCCCCTCCTCAGCAAATCCCGCAGCGTGTAGCGGCTAACGACGCCAGTTCTGTGTTGGTTTATCAATCTTCTTTGGCTTCCTGCGTAGTGTTCTTGTTTGGCCACCCCTCTTTTAATTTGCTGCTCCCGCAGTCTGGCCATTGTTGTAGATTCACAGTCATCACTTGGTTCTCGCAAAAGTCTCACTTCTCGTAGAGCATTCAGAATGTCAGCATGGTCCATGGCGCGTCCGCCCTCCACAGTAGCCTCACCTGCGAGCTTGTCAGCCCGCTCATTTCCTTGTACTCCCGCATGACCTGGCACGAAGATGAAACTAATCTTTGCCAGCCGAGACCGCTTCAGAGGCAGCAACCATTCTCTTCGGATCGACCCCTCCTCTATCCTCTTGATCATGTTCATTGAGTCGCTAAGGAAACAAGCCCTAGTGAATGTCTGTGTCTCGAGCCATGTTATTGCTTTACTTACTGCCATGACTTCCATGGTCAGGCTACTTGTGGTTTCAGTGAAAGCACCAGAGTCCTCCTTCACAATTCTCCCTCCGGCCCGAGCTGTAAAGGCCCATGAGCTTCTCACATGTCGGACGACCGACCCATCTGTGTAGATGACCGCGTCACCGTCTAGCGAATTCTCGAAAATCAACGCTTGTACTTCAGCCTCAACAGCAGCCGGATTTTCTTGTCTGCATTTTCTATCTAGTTGGATGCAAACTGAAAAGGATGTGCAGAAGTCTGTTGGCACTTGCACCCACTCCTCGCCAGGTTCTAAGTCCTCAAGTGAACACACCTGTTGAAGAATGTCTTCGGCTTGACCCATCCACGACCGTCCTCTTTTTAACCTGCTGCCCTTCACCTTCCTAATTTCACTATGCAGTGGATGTTGTGTGTTTGCGTTAATTCTGAGGTAGGCGCGTGCCCTGCAAACTTGTATTCTCTCTTCAATGGTTGGAAAATCAAGAAGGTAGCGCATCGCCCTGCATGCTGTATCTCTTGTACATCCAAGAATAATGCGCATAGCTTCATTCTGTATCCTTTCCATCCTTTCTATCTGCTTATGGCTGAGAGTCAGGATTGCCATTGCATACTCCAAAACAGACATGACCAGCCCCTCGTACAGAAGACATAGATGGCGCTGCTCACAGTTTGCTGCCGCCATCACCCGCATCGCTGCCAAACCCCGCTTGGCCTTTGTTATCACCTGGTCTATGTGCACATTATAAGCAAGGCTTCGATCAAACCGTATCCCCAGGTAATTCATTGCCTGCGTTCTTTCCACCGTCTCTGAACACAGCATTACAGTTGGTGTTGGATTGTTGACAATATGATTATTCAACGAGAACCAAGTCACTGTTGCCTTTGTTGGGTTGACCATTGCCCCAGCTTCATCACACCAAGTACTTATGCGATTGAGTTCGGTTTGTAGTTCCACAGCAACCTCCTCTCTATCCTTACCCTGACGATACACTAAAACATCATCGGCATACGACAATGTCCTGCCAGGTCCAGTGATCTGCTCACTGGTGATTCTCACTGTGTAGGCGTTGAACAGTACCGGAGATAATGGTGATCCCTGTGGTAGGCCAGGATATATTGTTGTTGGTTCCGAAGTCCAACTGCCACATCTAAAAACTACTTTCCGTTGGTAGAGGGCTGCAGCGATCCAACTAAGGAGGAATGGACTTACGTTTAGTTCAAGAAGCTGAAACATTAAAAAATCCAGTGGTACTCTGTTGTATGCGTCCTCAAGATCAATCGCTGCAGCAACGGTTTCAGTGCCTGAGTGGAAACCTTCATAGACATCATGGGCAAAGACTGCTGCATTGGTCCAGGTTTCTCTTTTTGGACGGTACCCACCCAGGGTAGGTGGGAAAACACCTTGCCTCTCTAGTTGGCTTGATATTTTCCTGGCAATTACCTTCTCCAGCAGCTTGCCTATTGTATTCTGCATGGTTATAATTCGATATCCCTGAATTTTTTTGTGGTCTTTGTCAGGCTTCGGCAAGGGAATCAGATAGCTGTGTAACCATTCCTCCTTGATGCTAGCACTCCCTATACTGTTGTTGTACATGTCTGCTAGTTTCTCTAGCTCATTGTCGGTACACCTATTTATGTCGTCGTATCTTATGCCATCAGGACCTGGAGCACTGTTTTTTGATCGTCGAAGCACAGCCTTGATTTCTTTCACTGTCACTGTGTCTTCCTCCGAAGTGTTCTGGGCCTTGCATCTGTCTGAGGTGACCTCCTTGGCCAGATTTCGGCCTCCCATGTCTGTCTGGTTGCCCTGCTCAAGGTAGCGTTCAAAGAGGGCTTTGCCCTTGTCCTCGTCAGTCCTCTGCCAGGTGAGGTCAGCACCTTGGAAGTCTGAAATGCTCTTATTCTTGACTACACCACTCATGCTTTTATGTAGTCGCCAGAACAATTTCAGTGACTTGTCTGTGCTTACTCTTTGACACACCTCTGCCCATTTTTCGCTTTTAACCACCTTGACCAGTTTTTTTGAAATAGCTTACTTTTGTGTGCATCTCTCTTTCTAAGTGCAAGCAGGGACTAGGATGACCAGCTCTGTTCTTCTTGGCATTTTGCCATCTCCTTACAGCACTACGCTTATCCACCCAAGCCTTCTCCACCTCGAAACTCCACCACGGTGGCTGCTCCCAGCTTTTTTTCCTGCCCTGAAACGTTCTGCGCTTGTCACGTCTTATTTTACTCACCACATCTTGCCCTGTACTGTCATACTGGAACGTCTTTACCTTTAGCTTGTGCTGCCTGGTTCTGCCTTTCTCCACCAATATGCTGCACGGGTGGTGGTCGCTGCCATGGTGTCCTAGGACACCCCATCTACACACTGTAGTGAGTGAAGGTGAAACTATCGCCAGATCAATAGCACTGTCCTCATCGCCTGGACGGCTTGCTGTCCTGGTGACACAGCCACTGTTAATACAAACCAGGTCGATGGTTTCCAGTGCAGTCTCGAGCTCCTCCCCTTGTGTATTGGAGTAAGTGTTTCCCCATGCTCTGCCTTTAGCGTTGAAGTCACCACAGAAAATAACATTTCTCTCGTGGCCTAATATGCCACTTAAGCACTGCCACTTCTGGGCGTCCATACTCGCATTGCGGGCATAAACATTAACCAACACGAATGGTGTACTGGAATGAACTCTCAACGCCTGTATTTGTATATCGTCACTGTCCCAACTGGACAAGCCTAGCTCTGACGCCACCATGCTGTCGCGAACGAGAATCGCCGTTCCCAGATGTCGTCTGTTGTAGAAACATTTGAAGCCGGCAATTCGGAGTAGCTGATCGCCCAGTCTCGTCTCCTGGAGTGCTACAATGTCGTTCCTGTAAACTAGGGTTTCTAAAATAGAGCCCCGTTGTTTTACACTGGCACAGTTCCAATATAGAATACGGATGTTCCTGAGTCCTAGACGGTGACACTTGAGTCTAAAACGCCTCAAACCACCGCGCTTACCTTGCTTCTTTGTCCCTGCGCGGCTACCACGCCGCTTCGTTATGTTGACTGCTGACCGCTCGGAAAAAACACGTTCTTCCGCCATGTTGAAAAAACGTAAACACAGACTGCTGTTGAACCACACACGCTGCTGAAAATTCACATAAGGATGGCTTCGCTCGATGCACGAACTCCGTAGCACCCGCGCAGATCTTGAGTAGAAACTCCTGGTTTTACATCCTGGCACACCAATTACACGCAAGAGATTGGAGAGACATCTAGGAGTTATACAGGTGACATCTGTGGAGAGACATCTAGGATGTATCCAGGTCATGTCTATGGAGAGACATCTAGGATGTATCCAGGTCACATCTGTGGAGAGACATCTAGGATGTACCCAGGTGACATCTATAGAGAGACATCTAGGATGTACCCAGGTCATGTCTGTGGAGAGACATCTAGGATGTACCCAGGTCATGTCTGTGGAGAGACATCTAGGATGTACCCAGGTCATGTCTGTGGAGAGACATCTAGGATGTACCCAGGTGACATCTGTGGAGAGACATTTAGGATGTACCCAGGTGACATCTGTGGAGAGACATCTAGGATATACCCAGGTCATGTCTGTGGAGAGACATCTAAGCCTCTCCACAATGTCTCTCACAGTTGTCAGTGAATGCACGGGTTGTTCCCTAGGTATCTTCTTCTGTATATGTTTGTTATTTGTTAATCATTGTATGCTGTTTCCAACCAGCCCCTTCACTGCGTTATTTGTTAATTGCCTGGTTTCTTCAACCAGCCTCTTCACTATGTAAATTGCTTGGTTTCTTCAACCAGCCTCTTCACTGTTCATTGCCTGGATTCTTCAACCAGCCTCTTCACTGTTCATTGCCTGGATTCTTCAACCAGCCTCTTCACTATGTAAATTGCCTGGTTTAATCGACCAGCCTCTTCACTGATCATTGCCTGGTTTCTTCAACCTGCCTCTTCACTGTTCATTGCCTGGATTCTTCAACCAGCCTCTTCACTGTTCATTGTCTGGATTCTTCAACCAGCCACTTCACTATGTAAATTGCCTGGTTTAATCGACCAGCCTCTTCACTGTTCATTGCCTGGTTTCTTCAACCAGCCTCTTCACTATGTTCATTGCCTGGTTTCTTCAACCAGCCTCTTCACCATGTTAATTGCCTGGTTTCTTCAACCAGCCTCTTCACTGAATTATTTATTAATTTCCTGATTTCTTCAACCAGCCATTTCTTTACTATATTAATTGTAAATTGCCAGGTTTCTTTGACCAGCCTCTTTATTATGTTAATTGCTTGGTTTCTTCAACCAACCAGCCTCTTTACTGTTAATTGCCTGGTTTATTCAACCAGTCTCTTTACTATGTTAATTGCCTGGTTTATTTAACCAGTCTCTTTACTATGTTAATTGCCTGGTTACTTCCACCAGCCTCTTTACTATGTTAATTGCCTGGTTTATTTAACCAGTCTCTTTACTATGTTAATTGACTGGTTTCTTCAACCAGCTTCTACACTGAATTATTTATTAATTTCCTGATTTCTTCAATTAGCCTCTGCAATATATTATTTATTAATTGCCTGGTTTATTCAGAAATCCTATTTTCCAAGCATCTGTTATCCGTTAATCATTGCTTAAATTCTTCAGTACTTTCAAGGAATGCCAAGTGCATAACCGTGTTTAAGTTACAGTGCCTTTCTCATGTAGTAAACATGCATTTTGTATCTTAGGTCGCTTGAGTTTTGCTGACATTTTCACGTTTATTTACACCATCACATCTGTCAACATGTCACAGTTGTCAACATGTCTTATCTGTCAACATGTCACAGTTGTCAACACCGTCACATTTATGGACACACTCAAACGTGCAGACACCGCTGGCTGTATATACGTTTATTCCAGTTTGTGGTACAGACAGCATTGCATCAGGCACTAACTCTAACTATAATGATATTCACTTCAGGTGACATCAACAACATCACAACAACCACAACACATGACATCATCAACTTCACCACACATTCGATACATGTCATCAACAACATTACCACACACGTGTGCCTAGGCTACAAGTCACTTGGGTATGTGGCCAGGTTACAGGTCATGTGGATGTGTGGCCAGTAATTTCTGACATCAATAATTATCAACAGAAGACAACCTCCATGACATGATTTCTACATCTACTGGAGACAATCATTGGCACATGAAGACTGAGACAGCCAGTCTGATTTGGGGGTGAGCTAATGAGGGTTGGAAGCATTTCTGACCATTCCATCTCTAGCGG
>JACEFZ010014556.1:0-140960 GCA_014155875.1 Cepaea nemoralis
ATTTAACTTGTACAATAGTGTATTATATAGTTACCTTTTGAATTATATCTGTATATGTCATATATAGATAAATACATCCTATGTAATTATGAAAAATGACAGATATTGTATAAAACAGATGGACTTGTTAGAATACTATAACAGCACTAAGACAAGCTTGGAAAAGCAATGAATTTCGAATGAGGGAACTCCATCTTCAACTACAGAAGCTCGACTACAATCAAGTTGACAACATACATAAGGAATAGATATAACCTCATATTCACCAATAAATCAATTCATTGCTATTGCCATTATCATTACCTATATACGATAGTTAGTGAAAAATTATATAATGTATAACTGGTGTTTATTTATTACTATTTCAGTCTATATAGTCTATATATGTTTTATCACTAGGGAGTCTTACGAGTCAATTCCTGGTTTTCATATAATAGTTGGCAACTGGGATTTGGGGATATTTCTCCCCATTTCTATTTTATCATACCGCATCCATATGTAACTATAAACGTCCACATGACCATTTGGGGGGAAGGGGCACTTTTCCATTACAGTAGTTTAAAGTTATGGTTTACTAGCAAATCATGTGTGGCACTGTTCCTGTTTTGGTTACTTTATAGGTAACTAGCTGACCCGGCCAGGCTTCGCCCAGCCTCTGGCAGGGATCAACCGATTGATCTATCTATCTATCTGTCTGTCTATCTAATCTATCTATTTATATCTATCTATCTATCTACCTACCTACCTACCTCTACCTTTAGATTTCACACTTAAAATTGTAGCTTCAATTATATTGTTCAGAGTTAGAAAATGTTTACGTATCTAAGATAGATCCATTATTTTTACGAAAACTTTGAAGATTTTGGGGGGGGGGGGGGGGGGGGGGGGTTTGGCGGTTACCCCAGACCAGCTGGTTCCCCTGCCTCCCCCTTTTTTTTTGGCGTAGACCCTTAGTCCCACTGTGAGCTATTGCCCAAAGTGGTCCACTGGGCCAACATTTAAAGTGATGCTATGTGAGGTAGTTTGATCACCCCGGTCCCTGACCAGAGCAGGCGCACTATTGGTGATGGACAGCAAATGCACCTGATCCTAACCAAGAGACCGAGAAGGATCATCCCGGCCTCCGACCAGACCAAGCGCACTACTGAAGGGGTGGGGGCAGCAAACACACTCTGATATTAGCCAAAGGGTCGGGATGCAATCTTTTTGAAGATGCCTTAAAGTTTTTATCACTTTGTTTATACCAGATATGACTGTGGTGCACAGAGTATATGTTCGGCTTTTTCCCATTCTCGTTGCGGGAAAAATTAGTTCAAAAATTTTCACGTATCTAAAATAGATCCATTATTTTTACGAAAACTTTGAATATGCATTAAAGTGTTTATCACCTTTTGTTTTAATGCATATGCCTGTAGATAACTTCTTTAAACATTTTATAAAACTTTAAGAAAAATACAACAACTATTTAAATTACATAGTATAGCAATGTTACTAAAAGTAATGTCCCTTGATATAACTTTTCTTGTTAAGTCCCCTTAATTAGACGTCTTTCCTTTAAATGTTGATTTATTACATAAATAAATGTTTTTAACTAAATAACTATGCCAGTTGGCTGCGCGGGAATGAGAAGAACATCTACAGAAAATTTCATCTCAATCGGATGGACCATTCAGGAACGCATAAAGGACACACAAAGACACAAACATTCTCTTTTATATATATAGATTCGCAGACACTAGGAAAAAGGGTAAGAACACGAAACGAACACATGAAGGTTACATTCTTATATGGAGTGGCATCGACCAGCGAGCTACAGCTAAACATGGAGTGGGTTTTTTGTTACATCCAGACAAAGCGAAAGCCATTATCAACACTAAATTTATATCGGAAAGGATAATATTAGTACAGATGAAAGAACGAAATAGAACACCAACTTTTATACAAACACACGCCTCATGTAATGACACTTACAGCGACGAAGACAAAGACGAGTATTTTGATAAACTTGCAGACACTTTAAATAATGTGAGGGAGACAAATGAACTTATTGTGATGGGTGATTTTAATGGACGAATAAGCACACAAAGAACACAGTGGGATTATTGCGTGGGGCCATTTAGTGACACAGAGACTGAATGTAACAGCAATGGTCAACATCTAGGAACATATGATCCGAACACGGACTAATAATAGCAAATAGTTTTTTTTCAACATCGTCATAGCCACACCAAAACCTGGTATAAATGGAATGACATAGATCAAGCATCTCAAATTGACTTTATTCTAATTAGGAAATCACACATAAGACTACTATTAGATTCAAGTGCAATCCCAAATACAGATGTTGATACTGATAACAAACCAGTCATAATAAAAAAGATTTCGACACACAGGAAAATAAGAAACAAAAAGGTAACAACACATGTCATCAATTACAGGAGGCTTCAGGAAAATATGGTTAAAGACGAATTCAATCAAGAAATAAAAAAACTACAACAGAACATCCCTGATGACCACTCAAGCATAGATAAGGAATGGACAATTTTCAAGGCTGCCATGCTCGAGACACTGGAAAATAAATGTGGAACAAAGAAAGTAGGGCAGGACAAAAGATTAAGAACAGCCTGGTGGAACAACGAAGTTAAAGATAGCATATTCAAAAAGAAGGTAGCGTTAAAAGTGGATCATAACTAAATCTGAACAAGACTATGTTACTTATAGAGTTGCACGACATAATGCCAAACGAACAATTAGAGCATCTAAAGATGAATCCTGGAGAATATATGGTGAACAGATGGAGACCCTTAGCAAAGACTGCCCAAGAGAATTTTATAAACGTGTCAACACAATAAGAAACAGAGATGCATGCTACAACCCAACCACCATGATAAACAACAAAAGAGGTATACCAATATTTAATCCACAACAAAGACTAGCAAGGTGGGCAGAATACTTTCAAGAACTACTTAACCCCACACATAACATAGAAAACCTCACTTTTGTGCCTAAAAGCCAGGGATAGCAAGAATCAAATTTCATACCTGCAGAAGTCAAAGCAGTTATACAGAAAAGTCCTAAAGCCAAATCACCAGGTCCAGATGGAATAACCACAGAAGCTATTCAGGCCTGCGGGGAAACAGGAGTTAAATGGCTAACAAGACTTTTTAATATAGCATGGGAAGAAAGAAAAGTCCCAGATGATTGGCAACAGGCAATAATAGTACCAATATGGAAAAAGAAAGGCAATATGAGAGAGTGCGAAACATACAGAGGTATATCACTCCTCAGCCATATAGGGAGAATATAAGCAAAGCTATTGGAACAAAGAGCTAGACCCATAGTTGAACTACAGTTAAGCAAAGTACAATTTGGTTTTCAGAGAGGTAAAAGTTGCACTGATACACTATTTACACTTAGCCAAATATGTGAATAAACTATCGAATAAAGTGACCAGCAGAATACTGTGTTTGTAGATCAGGAAAAGGCTTTCGATAGAGTAGACAGATACAAATTATGGACCATCCTTGAAGACTATGAGATACAAGGGCAACTGCTAAAAAACCATGCACCACTTGAGCCGAAGTGCAGTAAAAACACAAGAAGGTATATCAGATATGTTCACAGTCAATACAGGAGTGAGACAGGGATGTGTGCTCTCTCCACTGCTATTTAATATCTACATGGACAGAATTTCCAAAGAAGCAAGTCTTGACAGAACAGATTCAGAACATTTAGAACTCTTTACTCCTGATGAAACAACTGATCCACAGGAAATAAATGAACTTCTATTTGCAGATGATCAATGCCTGTTTTATAGCAATGAGGGCAGACTGCAAAATCATACTAATAATCTGAGTTCACCATGCAGGAGATACAATATGAGCATAAATACAGCCAAAACCGAAGTAATGCAAGTTAGCAGATCGCCAGGCCCACTAAGTATACAGATAAATAACACAACTCTGAAACAAGTTAAAGAATTCAAATATCTTGGAAGTATGATAACAGAAGATGGCAGATTAGACAGAGAAATCCCCGGGAAGGTTAACCCGGTCAACAAATGCCTGCAGAAGTCGGATGTGTCTGCCTAACGGCGCAAGAACGCAGCTCTGCTGTAAACAGGCACAATGCAGTCACATCCGGGGAAAAAATCCGGATGAACGCAGAAGAAGACGAAGAAGACAGAGAAATTTAAATCAGATGTCAAAAAGCTAGTGCACTTACATATCAACTATCACCCTTACTGAAACATCCAAATATATCCATGCCTGCAAAACGACAGATAATAAACAGCATATTCACACCAACACTATGCTACCAATCTCAGACCTGGACTTTATCCAAATTACTTCTTCTTCTTCATCGTTCCGAGCCATTGAGGTTCTTTGCTGCAGATACAATCCGTCTCCATTCGTCTCTCTGGTTGACCTTCTCTTGCCAGTCGTTGATTCCAAGTGCTTGTAGGTCTGTATATATATTATCTCTCCACCGTCTTCTTGGTCTACCTCAGGGTCTATGGTCATTTATTTCCTGAGTGTGAGCGAGTTTTGTTTCCCTATTATCTTCCATTCTTTCTATATGCCTCAGCCATTGTAGTCTCTTAGCCTTCATGATACCAGTGATTAGCGGGGACTTAAACAGATCATAAATGTCTTTGTTAATTCTTCTTTTCCACTATCCACTTTGTGTATCCCTAATGGGTCCAAAGATGCGTCTTACAACTTTGTTCTCAAAGGTTTGTAGCAAGGTTTCGCCTCCTTTCATTGTACTCCAGGTTTCAGAGCCATACAGCACAACATGATCAGTGTTTTGTATATTGTGATCTTGGTGTTTCGGGATAGCGCCTTTGATTTTAGTAGATGTTGTAGTGCATAGTATATCTTATTTCCAGAATTGATTCTAGTTTGTATTTCTTCCCTTATGATGTTGGAGCAGTTGAAGATTTTACCCAGGTATTTGTATGTTTCCGTTCTTTTAATAGTCATATTATCTATTTGTATGTGGCCAGAGTTTTTAGCCAATCCTTCTCTTGAAATTACCATATATTCTGTCTTATCTTGGTAAGACATCGATATTTCCAACGTCTTTTGTTCACTTTCCCCTATAATATCTATATCATCTGCATAACCAAGCAGCTTGGATGTTCCTCCAATATCACATTCCTCCTTTACCCTCCTTACAACTTTCTCTAGAGCCAGATTGAAGAGTAGCGGCGATAGTGCATCCAAATTACACCTTCGCAAAATCAACACCTGCGAAATGAGATGCCTGAGGAGAGCTGGCAACTTAACAATCCGAGACTGAGTAAGAAATGCTGTTATCAGACAGACTGTAGGATCAACACCTTGTGCCACATTTATTGAAAGACAGAAGATCAAGTGGTTTGGCCATGTCGTTAGACTGCAACACCAACAACTACCATCACTGGCCTTACATCAAAGATCGTCTGCGACGAGACCAAGAGGGCGTCCAAGAAGAAAATGGATTGACGACATCAAAGACATTGTACAACCACAAGGAATGACACTATCGAGTGCCGCCCACCGGGCGCTGAAACGCAAATTATTCCTCCCCACGACACTTGACGGCAAAAGTGGAAGACGATGATGATGATGATGATGATGATGATGATGATGATGATAGGTAATTAATCATTATGAACTTAGAATAACACTGCCAGGGAAATTAGAAATGACTTGGAGAACTTGGTGACAACTGGCAAGATCGAAGGCAAGAAAACAAGGGAAAGACCGAGAAGTAAATACCTTAATACACATGGCATGGTCAAGGCTAGGGTAGCCAGACGTCCGGCAAAGAGAGGAAATGTCCTCCGTCCGACAGGCAAAGCTAAAAACCTTTAAAATGTCCGGCTTTTAAAATATTTTATGTTATCATTGTTTATGTACTGTTGTTACAGCTTACGAGTATCTACACTCTCTTTATTAAAACCCATCACTTAATAATATTTATTTAATTTTACTATTTATACCAAATGTGAAACACCAATTATTTGTATAATTTGAATCTAACTGTTGCTCTATTCAGCAACACTAACAATGCTGTAGTCCCTGTGATCAAAATGTTAATGTTATTTCTGGTTCCGGTAGCAGAGACGCCATTTAAAATTGTTTTTTTAATTTGTGATTTTGTGCCGTCTATGTTTATGAAAATGGCTTATACAAAGAGAAAATGCAAATTCTTGAACACTGAAAAATAAGTTTCCATGCTTCGTTGAAGGACGCAATGAGAATGAGCCAAAGTGTACAATTAGCGATAGTTACTTGTCCATTGCCAACAAAAGAACTACTGACTTGGAGCGCCATGTTGACAGTGAGAGACATAGAAACCTAATCAAAGTGTCCGCGTCATCTAGTACATTGACGTCTTTTTTTTTCAGTCTAAGTACTCAAATGTGTTGCTGAAAGCACATGTGGCTGAAGAAACTTTAGCATTTCATACAGTTTGTCATCATCAGTCTTACAACTCGATAACCTGCATAGCTGGTTTGATGCACACATTATTTGAAGATTCAGAAATTGCTAAAAATATTGCTTGTGCAAAAACAAAGACTGAAGCAATAATAAACCAGGTGATTAGCCCCAAACACTGTTGATGAATTGGATAAATCTTTAAGTGGTATCTCATGTTTAGGTCTTTCGACAGATGCTAGCAATCACGGCTCGCAGAAAATATTTCCGATCATTGTTCAGTACTTTGACTGGAAAGCAGGTGGAATCCAAATTAACTGATTCGCTGCCAAACAAAACATGGGTTTTGCCCAAGCAGAAATTGATGGCAGAAAATGGGAAATAGGGGTGTCTCATAATATTGATCTAAAAATGGTTAAAATGGTAGTAAATATATTGTATTATATATCAAATTAAAGGACATTGCACAAGGAACACATTGGTATTGCTACTGTTGCTAAAAGTTAGAAATATAATAATAATATTAGCAGATGTTGTAAAAAAATTAATTGTCGACAGAGGTGACAAGTATGTGAAATTTCCACTTACCAAGGCGCTACTGCTCCAACGCTGTTTATAATCCAATGAAACTTACTGAATTATGATAACTACACCACTTTGCTACACAAATATCACTAGAACGGCTTCATAACACCAATAAATCACAATAAAAACATCCTATTTTGAAGCGCATCATTGTCACATAAAATGGAAAATGTCGGAAAATCACGAGTCAGGTTTTGACCACTTTCTGCCGATAAACACAAAATGTACGCTATTTTTTATTTCGTTATAATTATTATTCTTTTAAATTTAATTATTTAAATACTCCATAAATACTTTGTGATAGGTAAATCAAACTTTAGGGGCACAAGTGTGGCCCATTAGCTAAATCGACATGATGACAAACTTTCACGGCTAAGGTAACCGGTTAGTTTCTTTTTACATTCATGATTCATAAATAAATTTTAATCGAACAAACACATTTAACATGTGCTATCAGTTTAGAATCGTTCAAAAATTCCTTTAAATAAGAATAACTACAATATAACATTGTTTACAACTTTTATCTGATGTAAATAAGACCAAAAATCCAGGGCCCACGCAATTCCTAAAACCGCGAGTAACTACAATTTTTTAAACAGAATTTTAAACCCATCAACACGACTAATTCACCAAATGTCGATGACTCGTGGCCTGTGTGTAAATGAAAAACATTCTTTCTGCGGAAACCATCATTTCGGGGCATTAAAATTAAGCTAGGTTCTCAAACGAAAGAAATAAACGAACCGCACAAATCTTGGCAATATATTAACGAACGGACAAAACAGTTGAGACTGTTTGGCAATCGGTTGGCGGTCGGCAGCAAATCAGTTAAGATTCTCGAGTTAGACAACACACCAAATGAAAAATCAGAAACTATGTCACAGTATATTTTGAGAACACTCCAAAAACATGATTTGTACTCCAAATGTGTTGCTTTTACTGGCCGCAATGCCAATGTGAATTTTGGAGGCATTAACAGAAGAGAAGGTAGAAATGTGTTCTCGCATTTGAAGGAAGCCTTGAGCAAACCATTAGCAGGCGTTGGATGTTCTGCATCACTGCATCCAACACGGTGCAGATTGAATGCAGATTGACGTTGAATCTATTGTCTTGAAGACATTCGATTACTTTTCTATATATGCTGTCAGAACAGAAACTTTAAAGGATTTTTGTGTGACTATGTCAACATTAACTATCAGCAACCTATCACTCTAAAACTAGATAGCTCAGTAAACTCAGTTTGTTTCCAGCTGTTGAGGCTGTTTACTGCTTTGAATGGGTATTTCTTTATGTAAACCAACCACCTGTTATAATTTTAAAAAAAAAAGTTATTGGTAGCTATTGTAATAAAATTGTACTGATTGTGGGAATCAGGAACGATTTAAATGAAACATTCAATATGTCCTCCTTTTTGTCTTTGGGAGAGTTTATTCGTAGAGCTCTACGAATAAACAAAGCGTTTATTCGTAGAGCCCTACGAATAAACAAAGCGTTTATTCGCAGGGCCCTATGAATCGATACTTTACACTTAGTTGAAGTATGGCTGTTTAAATATCAGGCGAGTTTAAGAATTGTTAACTTGCGTTTCTGTACACTTACTGTTTACAGGCATCCATCTTTGTTTACGTTACTGACCTACTATTTCCTACTATTTATGTCCTGATAATTCTGGTCCAAGCTGACAGTAATATGCGTCACCTCAGAGAGACATGATTAGGGTCGTTAGGCAATACAAACACCAGGCTTTCGACTGATTGCCCTCATGAATTAATAAATAAACAAGGAAATGCTACGGATATAAAGTGCAGGAAAACCTGGTATATGTGAAGCGGGTTGAAAAGAGAGAAGAGATAGATAGATAATGAAGATAGTGTGCGAGACAGATATGTGAGATATGAGAAAGATGTGTTGAAAGACATAAAAAAGTGATAAAGACAAGAAAGAGAGAGGGGGAGGAAGGAGTTAAAGAAGAAGAGAGAGAGATGTCTGTATGCCTCTCTATATGTCCGCCTGTCTGTATGCCTCTCTATTTGTCCACCTGTCTGGATGTCTCTCTACATGCCCGGATGTCTCTCTGTCTCTGTCTGTCCGTCCGTCTGACAGCCTGCATGATTTCTTGTTCTCTATCAGCCTACTTGTATCTGTCCATTTGTATATATGTCTATCTGAATCTCTATCTAACAAACTGTCTGTCTGTCTTTCCATATGCATATGTATGTCTGGTTGACTCTCTGTGTGTATGTATGCGTGTGTCTGACTCTCTATCTGTCTGCCAGTTTATATCAGTTGTTTATTTGTCTGTATCTCTGACTGCCCCCCTCTCTCTCTCTCTCTCTCTCTCTCTCTCTCTCTCTCTCTCTCTCTCTCTCTCTCTCGGCCGGTCAACCTGCCTGTTCAGAGTATTGCAGGGAGAGGTTGAAAGAGATGTATGAATTGGCATGGTGGAACACAGATGATCGACGAGCGAGTGTCTGGTTGGATCTAGCTACCCATCTACCTGCGTACCTACTATCCACCTACCTGCCTAGCTACCCACATACCTGCTTACTTAACTACCTACCTGTCTACCTACCCACCCTTCTACCTGCCTACTTAACCACTTTCGTGTCTATGAATATGAAAACTATGAATATTACAAAGAATTATCGCCGAATCAACGGAGTACGTGCTTTGTGCTCGATACTTTTGACAACAGCCAGCGGGGAGAGAATTAAGCGGAGGAGAAGAGGTAGGGGAGAGGGGGGAAGGAAAAGGAAGAAGAGGGCTGGAGCCAGAAGGGGTAGAAGGAAAACGGATCGTTTGGGACTCAAAAATGTGTGGGTTGGGTATTGGAATTGCCGTAGTGCAAAGCAACGAGGACCAATACTGGAGAAACTGGTACTAACTAAATTACACTCACTTTAAACAACACAATTCTAAATGAATTGCTGAAAAATTTAAAAAAAAACATTGTCGGGCAAGGAAACGAACGATTGACATTTGACTTTCATCCAATTAATTGCTGAACCATTATAAAAAAAAATAAAAAAGGTCCGGAAAGGAAACGAACCTCGAGCTCCCGCCCATCAGGCGGGCGCACTATCAACTATGCCACTGACGACACGTTTTCCAATCAACGAAAATGTATAATATAGCCGCAAACTTACGTTAAATCACGTGACCAGCCATGCCCTACGAATACACGCTTTGTTTATTCGTAGGGCCCTACGAATAGACACTTTGTCTATTCGTAGGGCTCTACGAATAGACACTTCGTTTGTCTTATTATGTCCTCCTTTTGGTGCCACCGTACCTGGTAACCCTAGTCAAGGCAGGACCACGGAGCTGATCCACGACTCAGGTGATCGAGTGAGATGGCAGAACATGACCGCCCACGCTTATCGGCATGGCACATGATGGACGGATGGGAATTTCGATACATGAAGCGCACAAGCGGGCACTCTCCCGCTGTTTATACTTCACCTCGACATCGCAAGGTACAACTTGTACAAGAGAGGAACATGAAATTAGATTTAGATCATTAGAAATAGAAATAGATAGATAATTATTAATTAAATTAATAAGAAAATAAATACGTAAACTCATTCCTGCAATTTGAAACACCATACACAGCATCAGATAATTACTGAACAATGTACTGTCCTTTGCTTACTACGTATATACATCCACAGAACACAACAAACTTACTGACTAATAATAATATTATTAGTAATAATAGTAATATTTAGTCTATTATACTACTAATACTATATATCATTACAATTACAGCTTGCATTCAACTTCCCTGTTCACTAGTATATATAATATATTGAACAATATCGTTCTTGATCATAGACTCGATGCCGTCTCCGTGGCTTACGAGCGCGATTCGTAAGCTCGCTTACCCGAGTTCGAGACACAGCTGCGACCAATTGGGCAGCAGACCTTGTCCTCTGAGTTTTAACGTGTTGGTATGGGAGACGGTCGTTCAGAAAGCAATGACAAACTACTGAACGTAAACTTGCCAAGACATCAACAACAGCAGTAAAAATAAAATGCTGGTGTTGACAGCGATCCCGTAAATAGGATATGCAAAACAAAAAGAAAAAGATAAACGCGATACAAATAAACTAAAACAGTGGAATCGATTTACTAGAAAACAGGTCGTCCACGACGCCAGCACAACGGTCGTGGCAGACAGAGTAATACTAATAATTACATAACATGTTCTTTTGTTTTATTTAGTCATCATCATCATCTTCCACTTCTGCAGTCAAGCGTCGTGGGGAGGAATAATTTGCGTTCCAGTATAGTAAGTAAGTAAGTACACTATTAGCCGAGCCGATGGCATTAAAATTCATTATCGTATCGTGTTTCACCTGTTTCGATTCAGAGACAAGGCGTGCGATTACTACTTCAACAGTTACTAGTTACCAGTTCAGTGAGTTAGTTATATAGTAGTTTCACTTGTTTCAGTTTCAAGTTTGTGAGTTTGTGTGATATTTCACTTATAATTATGATTATCAATTATGCCGTTTACCTCAGGACAAATGTTGTGTGAGGTAAAGTAACTAGGACTAGTAACTTAACTAGTAGTACACCTGTGACGACAACAGACTGAGAACCAAGACGGTGAGATTTCTGTGGGAAGTGAATTGAAGATTAGAGTAGTGAGTAGACTGTAGAGTAGATGAAGACATGAAGAAACAAACGAACGGAACACTTCACGAATTTAATTCTGAGTATTTACATATGAGACAGCGACAGTAGATAGGCCTTGAAATTCAAAATCTAATGGTACCTCAATGATGCCTGTATGTCACTTATCAATCAATCAATCATGTGCCATGCCGGAAAGCGTGGGCGGTCATGACTCGCCATTTCACTCGATCACCAGAGTCGTGGATCAGCTCAGTGTTCCTGTCTCGTCCATGCCATGTGGCCAAGCCATCCAAGTATTTTCCTCTTGGTCTTCCTCTTGGTCTGTTCCCTTCGATCTTGCCAGATGTCACCAAGTTCTCCAAGCCATTTCTTCTCATAACATGTCCAAAAAATTTTGACTGTCTACGTCTAATTTCTCTAATCAGTTTACAATGTTCATTTGTCTTCTGTAGTACTTTATCATTGGTTTTTCTGTCTGTCCATGGTATTCTTTGCATTTTCCTCAGAAACCACATTTTTGCAGCCATCAGATGTTTTTCAGCTTGACTGCTCAAGTTGACTGTACAAGTTTCACATCCATGTGAAAAGAACAGGCTCTATGTATCCCCTCAACACTCTTTGTCTCGTTTCAATTGACATCTTTTTATTGGTCAGAATGTTTTTTATCTTGCTAATCGCTACTTTCGCCATGGCGATTCTTGTTCTAATCTCTTCAAGATATCTCCCATCAGATGTTATGACTGTTCCGAGATAATTGTACCGATTCACTTGTTGAAGAATATTTCCATTTACTTGTATATTACATTCTGGCACTTCTTCCTTCCTAGTGATGACCATAACCTGAGTCTTTTTACAATTTAATTCTAACCCCAGCTGCTCACTGTGTACAACAACCGCATCTCCTAATTGTTGCAGGTCCTGCGCATTGTCTGCAATCAGTACTGTATCATCTGCATATCTAATGTTATTGATGTTTCGTCCTCTAATGCTGATTCCGTTTATATCCTCTACATTTCTGAAAATATTTTCACTGTATAGGGAAAAAAGATCTGGAGACATCACACATCCCTGCCTAACACCTCTCTTAACCCTTTACAGGGCAGACGCTTGTCCGTTTCGTAGCCCTGAACGGGCAAGATTTTTTCAGGTTCTGTAAAATTTCGGGTCGCGTTAGTAAAAACATCACAAACAAGGTGTTAGTCAACCGATTTTAATTAAATAAACAACACAATGAAGGGAAAAGCATGCAGAATATGTTACTCACGTGATTGTCGCCATTAATCCACATATGAACACAAACATTTATGAAATACGGCATGTTGTTTGTGATTTTCCGTCACCTATACGGCAATTTACAAACACATTTTCAGAATCATAATCACTTTCTTTAAAGTCCGACTCACGACTGCTAATGCAAAGTAACGCTTTGCACTGATATCTAGCTCCGATTAATAATCAACTTTCGTGCCCTTTAATGTCATTTAAATTGAACAGAGCGAAATCTCGGCTATCACTTGAAGAATCACCGAAATCCATTTTGAAAAACAGCGTAAAAATCCCGACAACTATCAAAAAAAGTCCGTTCAAATTCATTGTAGCGCGTTTACAAATGGCGGCCACGTTGTCAAGCTATCAGCGAAAGTGAAAGTAGCCGTCGGAAGTGTCGGAAAGCCGAGAGATTGCGTTTTTACAATGCATAATAGTATCGGCCGGAATCGGACGCTACGCTCGTTTTAAGCGATCGGCCGGTAATGGCCGCTATGCTCTGTAAAGGGTTAATTGGCTGATACTGTCCCACTTCATTATCAATCCTTATTGCAGATTGTTGTTTCCAATATATGTTCTTCATAAGTCTAATGTCTTTCCCATCAATTTGTAGATCTGCAAGCATATCCACCATGTTGACATGTCTAACTCTATCAAAAGCCTTTGTATAGTCAATAAAGCAAAGATGTATATCCTTGTTTACTTCTATAGCACGTTCAATAACTGTTTGCAGCATATACACAGCATTTACTGTACCCTTTCCTTCTACAAACCCACATTGTTCTTCCCCTATTTCAGGTTGTATCTTCTTCCTCACTCTTTGCATGATAATTCTTAGCAAAATCTTTGTGATGTGACTCATTATACTAATTGTTCTGTGTTGATCACATTCCAAGGTTCCTGATTTCTTTGGGATTGCAATAAATACAGAGTTACATAATTCAGGAGGTATATCTCCAGTATCATATGTGTTCATCAGTCTGGTGACTTGCTCTAGTCCAAATTCTTCTAAAGCTTTAATCATTTCTGTTGTGATGTTATCTGCACCGGGGGCCTTGCCAGCTTTCATATGCTTAAGAACATTTTGAACCTCCATCTCCAAAATTGGCGGTCCTTCATTATTAAATCTTCTTCTTCTGCTGCGTTCATCCGGATTTTTTTTATCCGGATGTGACTGCGTTGTGCCTGTTTACAGCAGAGCTGCGTTCTTGCACCGTTAGGCCGACACATCAGACTTCTGCGGGCATTTGTTGACCGGGTTAACCTTCCCGGGGATTATTAAATCTAATATCATACTGTTCGTCTCTGTTATCATCATAAAGTTGTTTCACATAATCTGTCCATATATGTATAATCTGGTCCTTTTCTATTATGATTTTGCCATCTTTAGTTTTTAGACACCCTGTTGATATACTTGTTCTTTTATTAGTAAGTTCCTGAATTCTTTTGTGCACTAATTTAGTATTTTGACTGTTGTGTTGGTTTTCAATTTCTAAGCACTTTTCCTCAAGCCATGATTCTTTTGCCTCCTTACATAATATTCTGACTTGTCTGTAAATTTCTTCATATTTGACATAATTATTTTTGTTGAGTCTTCTTGTTTCCATGAGGTGTAAAATGTCTTCAGTCATCCAGTTCTTACGACCCACCTTCTTTAATTTTGGAATAGCTGTTTCTGCAGCCACATTGATTGAATTCTTCAACGTTTCCCATTGATCATCCACATCCTGGAATAATATCTCTAGATCAGACAATATTTCAAATCTGTTCTGTATTTCTATGTTGAATTTGTTTTGTATTTCCTTGTCATTACTCAATGTACACAAATCATATTTAGTGTTTCCTGTTATATACTTGACTTTCTTCAACTTTATCCTAAATGTTCCTGTGAGTAATCTGTGGTCACTATAACAATCAGCACTGAGAACTGTTTTTGCTACTGTTAGCGCGTTTCTAAATCTTCTGCTAATGAGAATGTAGTTAATCTGGTTTCTAATCCTGCTATCAGGACTCCTCCATGTCCATAATCTTCTATGGTGTTGCTTAAACCAGGTAGTAGGTATATAATGGGGCTTTTAGCCGTAGTCGAGGGGTTAGCACATTCGAGGGGGTGGTGGTAGCGGCGGGGAGCCAAAACGATGCCCCCAGGGACCACGACGAACCCCAGGGGCACCCCTTAGCCGTATACATGGGGGGTACCACACGCAGGCACACATGCACATACATCCACATGCATGCACCCACACATATGCACGCACGCGAACACATGCACCTCCACATGCACACACACGCATGCACATATGCACGCACATACATACACACACGCACACACACTCATACACACACGCACACATACACACGCATGCACATACATACACATGCATACATACACACGCATGCACACATGTACACATACACGCACACATACACATGCACGCACACATACACGCACGCACGCACACATACACATACACACGAACACATGCACCCGCGCACACACAGCCCCGGGGTGTACACGGGACTCTTACAGACAACTCAAGCCGGTGTGATATATTTTAGTAACACGCCTGCAAACACGAAGCTCCCGAAAAAAACGGCAGGCTATTTTACCCCCACACGCTGGTAACAGAATGTGCTGCTAACAGAACACACTGCTACACACAGCGCACGTATTTCCCCAGCCAACATGTGACGTGGAAGTTAATCTCTGTGTAGCGAGGGTGATATATAGCCACAAAATCTTGCGAGTATAACAACCTGAACTTCTTTGCTTTATAACATACATTGAAAAACATTGTATGTGTAAAAGTATATACAAATGTATGCTTGACTACATATTTTAATATAAACAGTCATATATAACCACAAAATCTTGCTGTTTACCTGGGTCGGCCGCATGGTCGAGTTGGTTAAACCACATCACACTCAGCAGGTCTAGAAATTGAATGGTTTGCATACACAAACCCGGGTTATCCATTCAATATTCTAGGCTGCCGTAGTGCGGATGGGACACCTTCTAGGTTCACTAGTATTTTGTTTTGATTAGCAACCAACAAGGGGGTCGTCTCATCTCTATATATGTGGTTTAACCAACACACCTCACATCTCTCGGAGGATGGCAAGTTGTGTGCATAAAAAACCCGGGTTGTGGTCATCCTCTGAGAGGGGTGGGGGAACGAATCACAAAGCCGACTTTTGCATTTTTTTAAAAATTCGCTGTGGTTCCGCGTCCACTGTAAACAGAGCGCAGCGTTTACGGAGGCGGATCCATACACACAAAAAAGGTGGTGCTGTATGATGGTTTGTAACTATACTTTTTTATATTGTGGCTTTTGTTATAGGGGTATGTGATACGCAATTAGAGCGGTACCAACCAGCCATATCAAGATGCGCACCGCTACAAACATGCGAATACGAACGGGAGCACTCAGCGAGCGGGCACGCTCTCTCATCGAGCACCACCAACACAAATTGTAACAGCCAAGACCCCCTCCCAGAAATATTAGGGATCGCCGGGCAGCGCGTCGTCGGGGCAACCACCAGTGCGAGTAACCCCAGCCATGTCACACACAACAGGAGGAGAAGAAGGAAAGAA
Organism: Cepaea nemoralis; assembly: GCA_014155875.1. Taxonomy (NCBI): domain Eukaryota; kingdom Metazoa; phylum Mollusca; class Gastropoda; order Stylommatophora; family Helicidae; genus Cepaea; species Cepaea nemoralis. The sequence continues at coordinate 16,516 of JACEFZ010014556.1, forward strand.
AGCAATGGAAAAAATGTTCATACATGCCTCAGAATTTTACATTGTTTATCTGAGGAGTATATCCTTCCGCGCATTACTGAAATCCTGTGGCGGATCGTTCGGTGGAATAGGGGGGTGGTTCCAAACTGTCCTGATCATGTATACATATTATTTCGACCCTATAGCGTTTACGAATTCTGCCCGTGCCTCGTCTCTTCCTTTCAGAATGAGAGATTTTTTTGTCTCTTAGTCCAGATCTGCCGGCGCCTTGCTCTGAATATCTTTTTTCAGCTGGTGAAATTTCTTTTCTTCAGCTGTAATTATTTTATACTCCACGTCTGTAATTCTCCCATCATCCAAAGCCTTTGAAACAAGGTCAGCTATACTGGAAAGCTTAGCCATCGCCAGAGTGCAAATTTCATCATGTTTCTTAGCTTTTGATGTTAGTTTGCAGGACGCTAGCTTGCTCCCAGCGGACATGATTCCACAAGCTAGGGCAGCTATCTCGAGCCCGACAACTACAGGGGCAGCGATAATGGTGGTAAGAAGCCCAACACCCCCCACACCCATACCAAGGCCAGCCGCCAGCATCACGCTGTCCACAGCATCTAATGCATTAACGGCACGCTGATATTTTTTATACAGTGCAGCCCGTTTGTCTCTTTCATCTTCCAGAGACTTCCAAAGATGGATAAGCTCTTGAATGCGATAGGTACCGCCGTCACTAGTATCAAATGAGGGATAGAGCGACATTATTCTTTGCGCGTCAAACCTACTTCTTCAACTGAGATATTAAATGTTCAATGCGACAGGGTTGAGGGGACATGGGCTCCCCATGTTTGACATTGCTAAGTGTGAGATACATATTAGCACAGCTAATAATAATGACTGCTTACGAGTTCAATAAGGACGCCAAATACCCGGCGGGTGGGGTATACCCGTTTGCGCAAACAATGGATCTCACAAAGGTGGACATACAGGTCAACCTCCAAGGATTCTTTCAGGCACAGTTCCCCAACGTGTTTGAAAAATACTGGTTGCCGTACGTGGAGTCAGACCAGATCGTACAAGCCTAGTACAGCAATCTGATGCAATTCTGGCAATTCTGGCAAAACCAACTCAACTTCGCTGTATGGTGTGCCACGGCGGGGTGTGGGGTGTCCGCGCAGGAGCATCTGTCCGACCCTGACCCACTAACGTGAGCTGTCTTCATATTCCATGTCTACTACCAGATTCGTTGAATCCTCAAAGAAATGCGTGTGGCTCTACCACAAGACCAGGGTTGGACCGCCTTTGAAAATCCCTACGATGTAAGAGCCTATCAGCGTATATGCGCGGAATTTGGGATTTCCTAGAATGATTACTGGAGACGGCTCGGGAGGAAGAACGGGTTGGGGAGTGTATACATTTACTGGACGAATAGTGGTTATCATGTCCTGAATGCCGGCCAAGGTGGTGTATATGACCCAAAGCGACCATCATTCACACAAAAGACTACAAACGATGTACTACACATAGATTACATCTCACAAGATGATCCTCAAGCTGACTCCGCCAGGCGGAATTTCGTTCTTAACAAGTCACAGGGCTTCACTCCCCCTGGCGTTGAGCGAATAAATGACAGCATTCGAACCTATGTGTGGGCCATATTAGGGGCCCAGGCGCAGACTAGAACACGCATTCTGGGAACTGGAATGGCGTTTGATGCCCAGAAGCAATTCCTGGCATTAGTAGAAGACGCCATCTCTGCGCCCGTCGATATCGCAGCGGCTATCAAAAGGTATCAGGACGTGCTACAAAACACAAGCTCAAAAGTTAATTATGTCTTTGGAACAGGGTTGTATATGGCCCCCAGCGACATGCTGCTCCGCATAGCTGGACATAACAACATGATTGTCATCGCAGAGCCAGGCCTAAAGCATGGTGTGAATACCGCTATTAATGCCCCAGACCCTATGGTAGAGCTGCCCAGCATTGCACACCCGGCACCGATGGTAGAGCTGCCCAGCATTGTTCAGCCAGCGCAGCCAGCCACCAGCATAGCTGATAAGGCAGCCGGGCTGCAGCATCAAAACAAAAAGATAGCACTTATTGCTGGGGGTGTCGCAGCAGGTCTAGTGGCCATATGGTTAGTTCATTTATTTCGCAAATAGCCGCTCTCTGATAGCCAGCAGCAGCAAGCCACCGAGTGCAACCACAAATGCGCAGAGATTTCCAGCCAGCTATCCCACACCCTTACTCAAGAAATTAAGGAGCCAGGAGATAATGCCGCCTATGATTCCTGGTAGTTCCGCTGCAGCCTTACCAGCTAGCCTGGCCAGAAGGCTTGCTAGGTCTTTCAGCTTCTGTTGAATCCATTCCTTAGCCCAAGGACCAGGCGGTGGGGTAGGGGGTGCACCATCGCCACCCCCACCGCCGCCAGTAAGGGCTAGGGTGATAGTGGAAATTAAGAGACTGATCGCTGTGAGAATGCTCGCTATGGTGATGCCTTGCTCTCGGAACAGAGCCCGCAGGCTCTCACCCAGTGTGGTGTCTTCATTGACCACCCGATGAATCGTTTCACGGATCCGGCTGAATTGGGTTCGCAAGTCGTCGTGTAACTCAGCGACTTCTATTAACCCTTTACAGGACAGATGCTTGTCCATTTTTTAGCCCTGAACGGTCAAGATTTTTTCAGGTTTGGTAAAATTTCGGGTCGTGTTAGTAAAAACATCACAAATAAGGTGTTATTCAACCAATTTTAATTAAATAAACAACACAATGAAGGGAAAAGCATGCAGAATATGTTACTCATGTGATTGTTGTTGGTAATCCTTATATGAACACAAATATTTACGAAATTCAGCATGTTGTTTGTGATTTTCTGTCATCTATACGGCAATTTACAAACACATTTTGAGAATCATAATCACTTTCTTTAAAGTCCGACTCAGACTGCTAATGCAAAGTAATGCTTTGCACTGATATCTAGCTCCGATTAATAGTCAACTTCATGCCCTTTAATGTCATTTAAATTGAACCTAGCGAAATCTCGGCTATCACTTGAAGAATCGCTGAAATCCATTTTGAAAAACCGTAAATATCCCGAAAACCATTTTTAAAAAGTCCGTAAAAGTCCGTTCAAATTTATTGTAGCGCGTTTACAAATGGCGGCCACGTTGTCAAGCTATCGGCGAAAGCGAAAGTAGCCATCGGAAGTGTCGGAAAGTCTAGAGATCACATTTTTACAATGCATAATAGTATCGGACGCAATCGGCCGATCCGCTCGTTTAAGCGATCGGCCGCTAACAGCCGCTCTCCCCTGTAAAGGGTTAAAAGCCTCTTCTTAGCTTCAATATCTGCAATCTTTTGCTCTTGAAAATCCCTACTCTCCTCATTGGGTGCTATCAACATTTTCCGCCACCGTATGGCGATCTTTTTATCTTGCTGGTCGAGAATAACGAGGTAGTTTGTGAGCTTACCTTTAATCGTCGTCACCGCTTTGTCAAGAGCCATGAGCCCCCAGAGTTCTCTCACTGGAGCTTGCCCAAGCTAGACGCTGATATGTATGACATTGGGATGATGGTTTTAGACACGTCCATCGCCTTAGTACTCTGAGATTTGCTTATCAAAGAGGGCTTGATCCCCGCTAGGTCCGTATTGCACATATATAGGTGAGGTGTTCTGTCTTCGTTGTAGATATAGTGCAATTGTATTAGCTTTGAGACTTATATAGCATCGACTATCAACGAATTGGTTTGTGTGTAATGCAATGACACCTATTCTCTATCTGCGGCGCAATCATAACGTCTTACAAGCCTAGATATGACTCATTATGTCTGCACTGCTATATGTCAGGTTCATTGATCGAGATTCAGAAAATGATTTCTTCATTTTAAAGGGGAGGGGGGCATACTGCCATATAGTGAGTGCAAACAAGACTGACGTCATATGAATTAGAGAAAAATCCTGAACGCCAAATGCGATAAACAAACTAAGGGACACGTTAGAAACACAAAAATCGTCACAGAGCGATTAGCCCAACAACGGCAGACTTATGAGGAGATGGAAACAAGAAGACAGTGCAATTTTAGATATCACTAAAATGAACTGGACTGATGGTTACTTGGCATTAAACCAGTGGCGGAATATTACTAACTGACAAGAAAGAGAGTTAGCAACATGATGCAGAATATCGCCACGAATAAATGAACCAATGGCGAAAGGAAATAGCTGTATTCTCCAGAGCGGCAAGAAACATAACTGATGGAGAGAGAGAAGGATATTAGAGGACGTATAGCATATCTAGCCTAATAATACTAATATGTAAACAGTGCAATATCAAGGTTTGTGATCTTTTATAATTATCATCAGCTATAAATAAGACATGCTGCGGACCTGGTACAACAGGCCCAGTAAATGCTAATAGTAATTACTGGACACAGTAATCTTTGTATGCTGTAGAAATATTAAACAGCAGTTTTTACTTGACTAACGTTAAAGAATCCAATCTCGTCAATTTTGTTCATATTGCTGTTTGAATTTATTGGAGCGAGCCGAGAATACCTTTTGTTGGAATTTAGCAGTTCATAATTATGGAACAACCCTGTCAGCAGTAATATGGCAGTGTGTGGGTCGGGAGAGTTCAGTTGGTGGGGATGTGTGTGTGACTGGTTTGGGGGTGTGTGAGTGGATGTGCGATGTGTCGGTTGGTGGAGGATGTGTGTTCGTGGGTGGGGAATATGTGGTCGATGGAGGTGTGGGTGGGGGATGGGTGGTTGGAGGTGTTGGTGGGGAGAGGATGGGGGGGGGGGGTGGGTGTTTGGATTAGGATGTGTATGTGTGTGGGTTGGTGGGGGATGTTTGTGTAGGTGGCGAGTGTGTTTGGGTTGGGGGAACAGATGAGGGCAGTGTGTGTGGGTGGGGGATGTGCGGGAGGGGGTTGGGTCAGTTGGTGGGGTATATGTTTCCATGGGTGTGGTGATGTGTGGGTAGGTGGCAGTTGGGCCTCATAACATGGTAATTTGCCTTGTTTATGTTTACTACATTAATTTCACGTTTATTTTTTCTCTTATGTGAATGTATAATGATCTTGATAGACAAAAGATGAGTGATTGGAAGGGCTGAATGTAAGACAGGCCTGTGTGCCCAGTTTGTGACCCTTTTAAAATAAAGTTGATTTGATTTGATTTGATCCCTCGCTCTCCATTGAAGGCCTTCATCTTCCCTAAGGCCTCGAGGCCTGGACCCACACTGAAGTTGTTGTAGTACCTCAACCAATCAGCGCACCTGGTCATTCTTTTTTCCTTGAAGAGGTGCTTGCAGCTCCACCACTCCTCCAGCTTGAGCACTATCCACCCTTCAGGTTAGAATACCATGCCGGGTAGTCGGGCAGGCCTGGGTAGTTCAGCTTCTCAGGTGTGTCGAGCTACTCATACAGCAGACATGACCTGGTCGCCATGCAGCCATAGGCTTTTGCCCATGCAACGTACATGGTGCCAGGGGCAAGGAAATTGACAATATCAAGGAACTTGAACTCAGGTGTGATGATTAACATTGTCTTTGTACTTTGCACAGCCACGTTGATCTTCCATCAGGTGCCTGCAAGCTCCGCTATGAAGTGCTCCTAGGTTTAGGTCATACTGGCCCAAGTTGAAGCCCAACACTGGGACTTGCCCACACCACTCACACATTTTCTTCTGTAGTTTTGTTTGCAGCTTGTCCAGGTCTTCCAGAAGGTAACGCACTTCCATCTTGGCTCATATCGTGGTAATGCGCCGATGCAGGTCTGCCATGAAGTTAGCCATCAAGGCTTTTGGGTCTGCATAGCTGAGGTGGGTCGGCTGCTCCTCTAGGGTGTCCCCCACTGAAACAGATATAGGGAGGTCGGGGTGGGGTGCTGGGCTTGAGCATTCTCATGCCAGGCCTCAAAGTCATAAAAGATCGTCCGGGGGTAGACAACCCTCTGCACCTGAGGCGTTGGTATGCAAGGCAATGGTGGTCATTCACACTCCCATACGGCCACCAAACTGTAGCCGGCGGCTCTTATTTTCTCTCTGTGATGGCGGGTTTTCTCATACAACTCACCCACGTTGCGGGACTCACTGTTTGCAGGACACCCATGCCAGTGGCAGCTATGATATTCATATACCATTTGAGTGGTGGGCTCATAGCCATCTACCAACCCAGCAGCGAGCCACTGCTCTCCCCAATGGCCGCAGTATGTGTGGTGGATGTGCCGCACTGTTTGGGCTGCCACATGTTCCAACCATAGGGTAGAGGTGCGGCTGGCGTTGGTTTGGGGGTAGAAGACTTTTTCATATGCCGACTGGGGGCACACATCCTTTGTGTCAGGTCCCGTGCTGGGGTGGTATTGCGCTCTGGCCTCGCGCCGTAGTGGACAACTTGACACTGGAACAGATGGAGGTTGTCATTGTAGGTATCCAGCACGTACAACCTTCTTTTGTCACAGACAATCTGGCAGTCTCCTGGCTCCTAATAGAACCTGGGGGTGAGGATCTCCTTCACCTCAACTTGCACCCACCGAACAAAGACTCACTTAGTGTTGGGGCGGTCGATTTGGGTGGTATCAAGGCGAGTCTCGTCACACTCTGCCAACCACGCTGTGGCTGCCGCTGTGTGGTTTAACAATCTTGGGGTCTCTCCTTGATTTTTGTGGTACAGCATGACATCTCGATTTTCAATGTTTCAGATCTAGTAGGTGTAGACGTACTGCAGATAGAAGGCTGACCTTATTGCCTCGATGCGGGGCATGAGCCTCTCTACGATCGGACCGTCTAGCCCTCGGAAGAGCTTCCACATAATTGTTCGCCTTACCCACTGTTTACTTTCCTTCAGGATCACCTCCTCCAGGAGTTGGGGACCGCGCTGGGCGATGAGTTGGGCGAGTGGCTCCCAATGTAGATAGCGCCACCTGTGCTGCCTCACGTTGGCGTCTATGGTGGCGAAACGCACTAGGTGGGTTGGCTCGGTCCCTGGCTGTGTATTTACGCACTTGCAGATCGGTGGTAACCTCCTCTTCCAAATGTGTGGCCTCCCGTGTGACGTGTGCTGTGTCCTGGACTTCCCCAACCCCAAAGAGCTGGATATGGCCCACTCCAAGTCGGGTGGCGTGGACTTCGTCTATCGCCTGAGCTATTTCTCGGGCAAGGATGGTCTTGCGGCGGTGGCTGTCTGGCATCCCATACTAGCAGGCTTGCTCTTGCAACTGTTTTATAGTGGCTATGATTACTACTGACCTCGTATCCTCATTTCTCCACTTCTCTCTAAATGGAAATTTATTTTCCCCGAATGTAAATATTGATTATTTTCAAGCACCTCCATTCGCAGTGGAATGGCCCCTCCTGCTGGTATCACAGTTTTTGGGTATTTAATGTTGGCTCCGCATGGCTGACAAAGGGCTAGGGCGGTTTTCACCCCGATGCCGCAGCTTGCGTAGGCGACAGTGCCTCCCCCTTCTTGAGACGCGCTTTGTGCTTCTGACAGTATTCCCCCCTACACTGCCACTGACACCTACGCACCGTCCCCAACAGTAGCCACTGACACGTGTTCATGATGCGTACCCCTATATCTTTATACATCTCTAATTCTTGAGTTATATATCTGGATGATACTACCGCAGGGGTTCGGTACTTGGTGTGGCTCTTGTTCTGAGTAGTATATCCAGGATTAGAATGATATACAGAGGCTCGCACCTCTTGCGGGGGTCCGGTTCGAGACCCTTGGGGGTGAGAACTGGCCAACGCGTGACTGTAAGAGTGGTGGTATCATTTTAGTTCCATTATTTACTTTTGTATTATATTATTTAATTTGAATAACGAAGACACAAACAATAGATTGCACGATTTATTGCCTGGCATATTTCGCTGCATCTCGTCAGGTACATACTGCAGAAATCACACAACTTACGTGAATTAATTAGATAAATCCTTCAAACTGAAATATACACATGTTCGCACAGTAATGTCGATTGTCTACCACGGTAATTTTAAACTGACTAACATGTCTTTCTGCTTACACAAGGACGGCTTACGAAGGTTGATTAGTATAGCTTCAGCAAACTTTAAAAATCGACTACTTTGTGTGTTGAACAACACACGGAAGGCACTGTTTCTTTCAACCACGTGCGCAGTCTCGAGCACATGTCTCCCAACAGATGAAGCCAGACTTTTCCGGTGTGTCGGCCTGCCTAGGCTACCATCTTCTGTGTGTAGTATTTTGTCCAACCAATTCGGAATATGTCCCGAAACCATGCAATGTAACTGTCGCTCAGTTCTGCCTATGTAGATGGCCTCGCATCTGCATGTAAATTGGTAAATACAATTTGATTTGGCGTACAAAGCTACAGGTTCTTTTACTGCTGGGACTGGGATCGGTGTGTTTCGGTACCTGATGACTAGAGCTGCAGCACAGAATGTTCGTACTCAAAGTATTCATCCAGCTAACCTTCCGAGGAGATGACGTAATGCAACGTCTGCGGGATCGGCTCACCACAGCAGTCGAGCGAACATTCTGTGCTGCAGCTCTAGTCATCAGGTACCGAAACACACCGATCCCAGTCCCAGCAGTAAAAGAACCTGTAGCTTTGTACGCCAAATCAAATTGTATTTACCAATTTACATGCAGATGCGAGGCCATCTACATAGGCAGAACTGAGCGACAGTTACATTGCAGGGTTTCGGAACATATTCCGAATTGGTTGGACAAAATACTACACACAGAAGATGGTAGCCTAGGCAGGCCGACACACCGGAAAAGTCTGGCTTCATCTGTCGGGAGACATGTGCTCGAGACTGCGCACGTGGTTGAAAGAAACAGTGCCTTCCGTGTGTTGTTCAACACACAAAGTAGTCGATTGTTAAAGTTTGCTGAAGCTATACTAATCAAGCTTCGTAAGCCGTCCTTGTGTAAGCAGAAAGACATGTTAGTCAGTTTAAAATTACCGTGGTAGACAATCGACATTACTGTGCGAACATGTGTATATTTCAGTTTGAAGGATTTATCTAATTAATTCACGTAAGTTGTGTGATTTCTGCAGTATGTACCTGACGAGATGCAGCAAAATATGCCAGGCAATAAATCGTGCAATCTATTGTTTGTGTCTTCGTTATTCAAATTCATCACGGGAAAACATTGTTTTGAATATTATTTAATATCATTTTTAGTGATTTATTGAAATTAAATTATATGTTTAATATATTATTGAGCAATATTTTCTCTTGCTCACTTATGCATACATGTGTATACATTTGACAGAGGGCAATGTAAGCAAATATATTCTTTTGTAGATTCCAGATTAAGTACTATCAGCAGAAATCAAGATCGGTCAGGATTACAGATCACTGATGAGTCAATATGCAGATGAATATTCAGGCTCTGCTTTTGACCTCACTTATAGCAGGTAAAAAACCTAAGTTAGTTGCATATCTTTTGCTGGATGTCACAGTCAACACCAGCGTTTGTTTGTTGTTCATGATCTCTTGACAAGTCAATGTTCAGTAGTTTGCTATTGCTTTCTGAACGACCGGGATGCCAAGGAGTGAAGTTATCGAGGCTACCGATGCATCTAGGGTTTGACATAATAACAAATAATATTTGATACCTTCTAGTTCTCCTTGCTTAACTGAAGACCAAAAACAGCCACTGGAACAAAACTCCACAGAGACTTTCCTCTCGCAAATTGACTTTAATATGTCGACAATTTTCTGACACTCAATTACTCCACAAGGAATGTAATGTACCTGACATCTGACATACACACTGCTGAACACAAAGAGCGGCGTAACGGGCTGTTAGCCATGCTCCAGAAGACATGCCGCGTCCGAGCTGGACGGCAGCCCAAGTCTAACTCCCTCAGTGACGTTTTTCGTGACGCTTACCTTTAGTTTCTTTGCACACTCTATAATTGTACCATTCGGTGCATCTTTTAGGGAAGCTCCCTTTAGCCTTTGTCAGTCTGCTGTGTGTCAGTGACTGATATGTGGCATTATACCAGGTCAGCAACCGAAGTAGATGAGAACAAGCGGTACGGATTCAAATGTTGAACCAGTAATACCGTTGATCACCGTCAAGATTTTCGAATACCGTCGAACAACATCTTGGTCCAAACCTTTTTCATGCTCTTCTATCACACATACGTCTTGAAGAGTAATAATTTACTGTCCATGTACGCTTTCCTTCACTTTAACACAACTATGACTACAACAGTTTATATGTCGATTTATTTCATGTTGAACTACATTTTCCTGTATCTGTGAAGACGAATTGTACTTGAATATGATCAAATGACAAATGGTATCGTGATCTGAGTTCAAATTTCACATCTTTGTTAACTGTAATAAAGATATTCCATCTTCAGAACCAACAGTAACGACATTTTAGATAATGTTATAATGTTCGTGTCGCCGAAATATCAATAAACATTTGATATTTATGTTAGTTAGTTAGTCTTTCCTCTTGAGCCTAAGGCGGCGCATAGGGCAGAAGTCCTGTCTCTCCATGCTTGGCGGTTCGCTGCTACCTGTTGTAGATCTTGGATATTTACTTGGCCATTGAATGAGCCTTCTCTAATGATGGTTCTACGCAGGGTCTCTCTTGGTCTTCCACGTTTTCTTTTCCCTACTGGTGACCATATGAGGGCTTGGTAGGGGAGTCTTGACTTGTCCATTCTGAGTACATGGCCGATGTAGTTCCAACAGCGTCTTCTTATGAAATTGGATACTGTATCTTGCTTAGTCTTGCTATCTTATATATATTATAATGCCACATATCAGTCACTGACACACAGCAGACTGAGAAAGGCTAAAGGGAGCTTCCCTAAAAGATGCACCGAATGGTACAATTATAGAGTGCGCTAGGAAACTAAAAGGAAGCGTCACGAAAAACGTCACTGAGGGAGTTAGACTTGGGCTGCCGTCCAGCTCGGACACGGCATGTCTTCTGGAGCATGGCTAACAGCCCGTTACGCCGCTCTTTGTGTTCAGCAGTGTGTATGTCAGATGTCAGGTACATTACATTCCTTGTGGAGTAATTGAGTGTCAGAAAATTGTCGACATATTGAAGTCAATTTGCGAGAGGAAAGTCTTTGTGGAGTTTTGTTCCAGTGGCTGTTTTTGGTCTTCAGTTAAGCAAGGAGAACTAGAAGGTATCAAATATTATTTGTTATTATGTCAAACCCTAGATGCATCGGTAGCCTCGACAACTTCACTCCTTGGCACGGGACCCATACCATTTTCATAAAAACCAACGCATGGCGGTCTGCTGCCAAATCACCCACAACTGAGGTAAAACACTAGTAGGCTGAAAGTAAACAATATTTGTGGTATACAATATAATTATAATTTTACAATAATGTATTTATATTTGTTCACACATTGTTCAGACATTTCTTGTTGAATACTTAGTAGTTTCAAAAAGATCCTGGTGTGTGTTTAGACATACAGATCAGTAACAATACCATAATGTACATTACATTTTCTGCAGAATAGTTTGATAAATGGTAACTACACTTTTTCCAATAAAAGTTTATTTACAATATTATTTTGCAACTCTCCCAGCTGCACTGTTTCTTTTGAAATAACTTTCTTAGCATCATTGAATCACTGCTCTCTCGTGTTGATTTGAGGTGAGGGAACAAGAATAATGCTCAACTGTGCCATGTTGGGAGAATGTGGATATTTCAGAGCAGTATCATTTTATTTTGTGAGGTACTATTTCACCAGATGGGATCGATGTGCTAGCTCATTGTCATCCACCAGAATCCAGCTAATTGTTCTCTACTTGTCTGCTGTTTCCTTCATATTGTGTCTCTTTGACTTCATCCTTATGGTATCCCTACCTGCCTCATTGTCAGAAATTTTGAAATTATGTCCCTGAGGGGCCATGTAATTTGTCACAGATGCTAATTAGAGGAGTAGTGTGGATCTGCTATTTGTTAGCTAATTAAGTTATCGCTCACACTGGCATTGTAGAGGGTGCCGATTCACTCCCCCGATACTCACAACCCAAGCAAGCAGACTTGGGACAACCGTCATTTATAGTGTGAATAAAGACCAAGTCCCTGGATATGACACAGCTGGAAATGGCTTTTTAAAAAGGTAGAAGTAGCTGGTGTTGGCATTCCCAAGTAGTGAGAAGGAGGAGGTTAGATGCGTAAGTTTACTTTACTACTTAGCATGGCAGGTTTCCTCCCTGACAATCTCCCCTCTCTGGTTGTTATTATTATGAGTTTTCCACCATGTTAACTACATAACAGATACACAATCACAATTACGTACGCTTGGAAAATATTAAAATAGAACTATGTGTGAAAGAAACCACCACTGTGTTGTTATCTATCAATATCAAAATTCAGAACATAATGGTTTGTCTGGTGGCCAACCTTTGAACTTCTCCTATGCATTTAGCATATAGGTATCTGGTCTCTTTGAACCTGCTACGGGTCTGTTATGACGGCAGTCCTGGTGGAAGGTTCCTGGGCCAAAATTCTGCCACATAATGCTAACTGGCGATACATTTTTGGCATTTTGTTTGATGCCAATATGCTTGAAGTTGTCATTAACCTTTGTAGCTCCTTTCACTGGTTAATAGATATCACATTAACTTTGCAAGTATTTACAATTGTTGAGAAAAGCTGGTATTTGCTTTGTACAATGGTTGTTCTATTTGAAAAAACAATTGTGTGTCATAATTGTGTGTCATTGTAGATGCCGAGGAGCCGGAGGAAGTTTGTATTCTTCTTATTTCTCATTCCTCCTTATTTTGTCCATTTTGATTGTAGAATGAGAGATACATTCTGATGTGATCTGCAGCACTCCATCACACTTATGAGGCATGGCTGTCTTCTCTGACATTCCGAAGAAAAACACAATTTAAGACACACAGGTTTTCGGCCAGAGACATTTTATGCAGCATTGATGTTACATGCATAACATACATACTTCAAAAGCAAATGATAAGGTTGCATCAGCAATGGTGTGTCGTGAATGCCCTTACCATTTTATATGAGAAGTGATCAGAAAAGTTGCCATTAACATGATAAATTGGTGGAGAAGTGTATGAACATAACAGAGGCTCTTGGTGTAATTAAATTACACCACGTGCAGGGCACATATATGAAGCAAATTCATGGTTAGATATTTGCTGGTTATAAGGATGTCTCTAGCCATGAAGAATCTGCTTATCATAATATAAAACACTACATTATGCTGATGATGCTGTCTTGAAAGCAACAAGTCAAAAGTAATTACAGGAAATGATATTTATTGTGGTTGTGGAAAATGAAAAACTGTGCTTCAGCTCGAATGGTAGGAGAAAGAAGTAATGCCTAAATGTACAATTAAAGTTTCCTTATGTTGCCATCCATCTCGCAGTGGAACATATGTCTTCTTCCAATTCGCTGGGCCCTTAGCTAACTCATGCAGCTCTATCCTCACCTCTTGATAAACTAGTATTTAGTTTGTTCTCTGCATGTTCTCCACTTTGATAATTCTGTCATATCATTATAGTCATCATATTATGCACAGAAACCAACTAATAATCATTGTTAATTGTACTCCATGCTTCTGACCCATACTGTAACACAAATTTAAGGTTACAATTTAATATTCTAATTTTTGTTATTTTTAATTTCTTTTGACTTCCAGACGAATATGTGTATATGTGCACACACCCACCCCCCTCTACACACACGCACGCACGCACAGAGAGAGAGAGAGACAGTGTATCTATGCATGCTGTTATGTTTGATTGTTGAAATGCAGAAATAAAATAAAAAAATAAAACAAGCTATTCACCATGAAAATGTGCCTTGCTGGTAAATTTAGTTAGTTAGTCGCGGTTCCAACTTCATGGCAACGGGTCGTCCCCATATTGCTCCGTTCCTGTGCTAGTGAATATCACAAAATGCTCCTCACTGCCCTATGTGAACAATGGAATAGACAGGAGTGTTGGCAACCCAACAGCCCGCACAGGTGCACCGTGCATAATGCCGTCGCCAGAATGCCAACACAAAAGTCCTCCACGAAAAATACTGGTCATCGTCGATGAAAACGGCAGTCACCAGAAAGACTACATTGACCGGGGTTTTATCCCATATGGCTCGGTCTCTTTCTTTCTGCAGGGCGACTCACCGAAAGCACCGCACAAAGCAAAAACTCCATAGCTACAGCGACAACTCCCAGGAGTCTCCTGAAAAATGCACTCAAGAACCGAAAAGGCAAACCAGTGAATCCAGCAACAGCCAGTCGCCATCGTTCCGAACATGCAGTTCATGCGAAAAACAATTGCGGACAGATGCAAAAGCATTCCACGTGAAATTCACAGCTCACAGTGTCGCGCCACGCACTCACTCAGTAGCAGGGCGACGGAACCATAGCCTCCTTAGTCGCCTCTTACGACGTGCATAGTAGGCAACAGTGTTACTATTCTTTGCTCCCCCGTATGGGCCCCGGCAACACACGGGCGAATTTCTAAAGCAGACTGACTCAAATTGTACAAATTGTGAAATGTGGTCTGATGATGTGAGAAAAGAGCTAATTCCACAATGGTTTGAGTATGAACCCCCAGACATGGCTTGTGCATCAGGACAGTCTATAATTGTATATTCTGAGCAATTCTTTGCTTTGATTATTTAAACATTTTGTTTATTGTCCTGGGTAACTCAAACAAGAATCAACATGGTGAAAGTAGCCTTTAGCAAGATGAAAAACATACTGACCAATAAAAAGATGTCAATTGAAACGAGAAAAAGAGTGTTGAGGGGATACATATATGCCTGTGCTTTTGTATGGATGCAAAGCGTGGACAATGAGCAGCCAAGCTGAAAAACATCTGATGGCTGTGGAAAAGTGGTTTCTAAGGAGAATGCAAAGAATACCATGGACAAGCAGAAAAACTAATGAACAAGTCCTTCAAGAAACAAACGAAGATCGTACACAAATTAGAGAAATTAGACGTAGACAGTCAAGATTTTTTGGACATGTTATGAGAAGAAATAAATTGGAACATTTGGTGACAACTGGCAAGATCGAGGGAAAGAGACCAAGGGGAAGACAGAGAAGTAAATACCTGGATGGCTTGGCCACGTGGCATGGTCGAGACAGGAACACTGAGCTGATCCACGGCTCTAGTGATCAAGTGAAATAGCGAATCATGACCGCTCATTCTTACTGGCATGGCACATGATGGATGGAATCTAAAATTGAGTTTCCTTATTTTCTGTCAATGGCTTGATGGAATGTTCTGTTTGTATAGTAGACAAAAGGCACTCGATTGGTGACGTGATACACATCATACAGGCTGCCTTTACTTCCCAGAACATTTCCTGGCACACATGTGGCCTGTCATTGAAACAAAACCCGACCTAGATGGGCATGTGGACATATGCCTCTCTCTATTTTCAGAATTTCTTCTTCTTATAGCCATGCTGTGTGGTGTTGGTGATCCTGACTGTTCACAGATATATATATATATGTTTTGCAATATAGGAGTTGCTACTTCCTTTCAATAGTGGATTTGCCTCTTCCTTGTTTATATGTACAAAAGGCTTCTTTCAAGAAGTCAAGAATGATCTGGTTCACTATTTCTTTTTTGTGATGCTACCATTGCTGGAAAGACAAATCACAACAGAAATGAGATTCCTGAGAAGAATACCCAATGTATCAAGAAGAGATAAGATCAGAAATGCAGAAATCAGGACTAAAGTGGGGGTTATAGCAGAGCTAGATTTTACTAGAAGGCAGCAAGTCAAATGGTTTGGTCATGCAAGTAGGTTACCAACTAACAGTATACCACAACATGCAATAACATACAGACCAGATGGAAGCAGAGGAAGAGACTGACTACGTAAACAATGGACAGATAACAGAATCCATGGGAATATTGAAACATGAAGCCCATAAACGGGCACTCTCTCGCTGCCTATACTTCACCTCGACACAGCAAGGTACAGGAGGAACCCGATGAGATGAGATAAGATCATTGCTGTCTGTGAAATATAGAATGTGAGGTTCCAATCCTTTCCATGGTCGCCAGTCACCGTGTCCTGAACACACTCAGATTGCCACACACTGCACACTGGTAAATGTTGTCGTCGAACATGATTTACCATCTCACACAACCATCAGCACCTCAGTCTCAGTAACTGACACATTTATTTGATCAAGGTGTAAGAATAATTAGGAACCACAATGCTGACTCCCAATGAATGTTTTAACAATCCAGAAAAGAAGAAATTATAGAAGCAATCAGATTAGCCCCATTGAACAAATCACCGGGACAGGATGAAATACCAAATGAACTAATTAAAGCAGCAAGAGAAGTAGGAACAGCTTGGCTACATAGACTATTCAACCATGTTTGGGTAGAACAACAGACACCACGAGACTGGGGAAACGCCATAATTATCCCAATTTGGAAAAACAAAGGCAGCAAAAGAGAGTACACACAATACAGAGGCATTTCACTGTTGAGTCATACTGGGAAAATATTTTGCAAAATTCTAGAAAAAAGATTACGAACTACTTTAGAACCCCAGCTAAGCGAAACACAGCTTGGATTTAGGAAAGCCAAAGAATGCACAGATGCCATTTTTGCTCTTAGACAACTTATAGAAGAATCAATCGAATTCAATGAAACACTCTACTTAGCCTTTGTCGACCAAGAAAAGGCATTCGATAGAGTAGATAGAAACAAGCTGTGGGAAATCCTTAAACAATATGGAGTGAGTACACATCTAACAAACCTATGTAGAAGTTTATACAACAACAGTGAATGCATAGTGAGAGCAACTGGAGGACACTCAGAACCCTTCACCATAAGATCTGGAGTACGACAAGGTTGTGTCCTGTCCCCTCTCTTGTTCATAACATATATAGACAACATATGTAAAGAAACCAGCCAAGCAGAGACAGCAAGAATACCGCATGACGAGAACACAGAAGAAGAACCATCTGCAAATCTAACCATTAGAGAACTCCTGATTTGCGGACGACCAAGCACTAATAGCAAAATCAGAAGCTGAATTACAAGACCACATGAATAGTCTAAACGAAATGTGTAGGGAACATAACATGAAAATTAGCACAAGCAAAACAGAGGTAATGACTATAACTAAAGAAGAACAAACAACAACAATTCACCTAAACGAACATCCCTTGAAACAAGTAAAGAGTTTCAAGTACCTAGGAAGTATAATATCATCAAATGGCAGATCAGAAGACGAGATCGAAAATAGGTGCAATAAGGCAAATCAACTCATTGGACAAATGGCACCAATACTAAAGAACAAACATGTATCAATAACTACTAAGAAAGCACTTTACAACACAATCTTCCTTGCCAACTCTATGCTACCAATGCCAAACCTGGACAATGACAGAAAAAGAGAAAAGAAAAATCACAACAGAAATGAGGTTCCTGAGAAGAATACTCAACGTATCAAGAAAAGATCAGATCAGAAATGAAGAAATCAGGACTAAAGTGGGGGTTAAAGTAGCACTAGATTTTATCTGAAAACAGCAAGTCAAATGGTTTGGCCATGCAAGTAGGTTACCAGTCAACAGCATACCACAACAAGCAATGATGTACAGACCAGATGGAATTAGAGGAAGAGGCCGACCACGTAAACGTTGGACGGAGGGAATAGCAGAGTCCATGGGAATATTGATATATGAAGCCCATACTCGGGCACTCTCACGAAGTTTATACTTCACCTCGACACCACAAGGTACAAGAGGAACATGATGAGATGAGAGATGAGAATCCAGAACTAGAAATACGGAAGTCCAATGTACATTACCAGTCTGTATTTTTACTTAAAGCACTTATCTTAGTTTGTGAACAATAGATGGAAAGTAACACTGCCAAACATGAATAGTTATTGCTAAATCTAAGATGAATTATTAACTGATGTGGAGGTTTAGTGCAGATTTAATGTCTCCGTGAGTTTTTATTTACAGTTAAAGATTAAACATTCATTATTGTCTTGGTTTTAAAAACTGTCAGCTTTATAAGTTTTAGTAATGGGGGGTATTCGGCATGTATAATCAGGTGCGCGCTAAGCAATACTTGTTTTTAAGTCACATTGTGCAAAATTGATTGTCTAGGGTGTTATTCACTCCTCTCTCAGGTTGCTCCAGACAGTTGTACTAGGGGTTACTTTTATAGGCTTGTTTGTAAGGTGTGGGACCCAAACATTTGATTTTAGGTGTATGTCCTCAGGTCGTTGTACTTTGGCACAGTGTCCCTAAGTTGGCTGGTCACAAAATATTGTTGTGAATGACTCCGCAAAGTTAAATAATTACTTGCTGAATTATGAGAGACTGTTTACATGATGATTGACACAACTTCACAGCTGGTTGTTTTAACACAACAGTGGTACTGTTTTTGTAATCTATTGTTATACATAATGTTATTGTGGCATGGTCGAGACAGAAACACGGAATTGATCCACGACTCTGGTGATCGAGTGAGATGGCAGAACATGACCGCCCACGCTTACCGGCATGGCACATGATGGATGGATGGATTGTTATACAACACAGTTACAATGAGATATTAATTTTCATATGACACTTCAATATCACATTTATAAAACCAACTACTATCTTAACCATTCTAAAACCATTTAAGTGGCACTATGAAAGGCCATTGCCATCCTCGAAACGTGACCAGGTCCGCTCTCAACCATGGTCCAACTCTGAGTGTACTTCAATGAGACGCTTCGTTTTTCCACGGTGCGACTCTCGGCACTTTTCACAGTGTGAAAAGTGCTCACAACTGAGTCACTTTTCAGTCTAATGTATAACTAGACTTTCACTCTAAACTGTGACATGATGTATAGTATCTGATAATCTGATACTCAGCCCCTTCCATGTAAACGTCAATCTGAGAAGTAGTGATGTTATTTTTTACATGGGTCAGTAAAAAATGGAGGATGTAGTGGGGAATTATGGTTTAGGTACAAGAAATGAAAGAGGGGAAAAGCTAATAGAATGGGCAAATATCAATGAGATGATAATTGGAAACACATGGTTTAAACACCATAAAAGACGACTGTACACATGGATAAGCCCTGATAAGAAAACACGCAACCAAATTGACTACATACTAATTAATGAAAAGATTTAGAAATGCTTTAATCAATGTAAAGACAATGCCTGGTGCTGACTGTAATATGATCATGTACCACTATGTGGACAAATAAAAGTAAGATTAAAGAGAGGGAAAAAAATGGTGAAGAACATGAGACTTAATAAAGAGGTTCTGAAAATAGATAAAGAAATGCAAGAACAATACAGAGTGACTGTGAAAAATAGGTACCAATGCAATAACTAAAATACAGAGTATAGATGAACAATGGGAAATGTTAAGGGACTCCATTCATCAAACTAGCAAAGAAGTATTACCGGAGAAAGGCAAAATAGCTAAGAAAAAAGGGATGAATGAAGATATCTTAAAACTGATGGACAAAAGAAAACAGAGTAAAAATGACAAACAAGAATACGCTAAGATAAATAAAGAAATAAAAGATAAATGTGGTAAGGCTAAAGAAACTTGGTTAAACGAGCAATGCAAAAAAATTGAATTAAATTCCATTAAAGATACAAAAAATATGCACAGACAAATCAGTGAGCTTACAGGAAGAAAAATAAGAATAAATACAGGGTGTTTGAAATCAAAAACAGGAAAGATAATATTAGAGGAAGATGCTATAATGAAGAGGTGGAATGAGTATATAAGAGAATTATATGAAGGAGAAAGGGGAGAATTAACAGAAGATAGTAACTTAGAAGGTCCACCTATTCTGAAAGAAGAAGTCGCTGACGCTATGAAACGTATGAAGAAAGGAAAAACAGCTGGGCCAGATGAAATCACAATAGAAGAATTAGAAGTATTGGGAGAATTTGGAGTAGATATATTAACCAAAATGTTGAATGATATTTACAGCAGTGGATATTTACCCAGTGATATGCTGAAATCTTTATTTATAGCTATACCAAAAAGACCAGGAGCAATTGATTGTGAAGATTTTCGTACAATTAACCTTATAAACCATATCACTAAGCTTCTACTCAGAATCATAATGAGAAGAATCAAAAAGAAAATAAAAATGGAAATTAGTGAAGAACAGTATGGATTTGTGGAAGGAAAGGGCACAAACAATGCAATTTATACATTACGGACACTAATAGAAAGGTCAATAGAGAAATAGAGAGACATATATTTGTGCTTCATAGATTATACTAAGGCATTTGATAAAGTAAAACATGATGAACTGATTAAAATGTTGGAAGATATCAACATTGATGGAAAAGATTTAAGAATAATAAAGAATGTTTACTGGAACCAAGTAGCAGCAATTAAAATGGGAAATAAAGAGGGTAGTTACGAACAGATAAAGCTAGGAGTACGACAAGGGTGTGTCTTGTCACCAGATCTTTTCTCCCTGTATAGCGAAGTAATAATGAGAGAGATCAAAGAGATGCCAGGAATACTAGATGGAGGTTATAATATAAATAATATACGCTATGCAGATGACACAGTATTGGTGGCGGATAATTCAACAGACCTACAACAATTATTAGACGTTGTAGTAACAGAGAGTGCAAGGAAAGGACTCTCCTTGAATATCAAGAAAACAGTAACAATGGTAATATCAAAGAAAATGGTGACACCAAAATGTGACATAGAAATAGAAGGGAAAATCCTTAACCAAGTTGATAATTTTAGATACCTAGGGGCATTTATAACATCAGATGGAAGATGTACAACAGAGATTAGGAGTAGAATAGGGCAGGCAAAAGCCGCTTTTCAGAAAATGAAGAGTATCTTATGCAATAAGTCACTATCACTGAATGTAAGAAAGAGAGTGCTGAAATGCTATGTAGAACCAGTTTTGCTGTATGGCAGTGAATCTTGGAACGTAAATGAACAAATTAAGAAGAAATTAGAAGCAACAGAGATGTGGTTCCTGAGACGAATGTTGCGAATTCCTTGGACTGCCAGAGTAACTAACGACGACTGCCTGAAACAGGCTAATGAAACTAGAACATTATATACAACAATAAGACAGAGACAAACATCTTTCTTCGGTCACGTGATGAGAAGAGAGGCATTGGAGAACATCGTAACAACTGGAAAGATCGAGGGGAAGAGAGGCAGAGGTAGACCAAGAGAAGTGATGCTGGATGGATTGAGACGGTGGCATGGAGGAATATCAGCACCAGAGTTGATCCAGAAAACCAAAGACCGAGATCTATGGAGAGCCATGAACGCCTACGCCAGCCGGCACGGCACTTGATGATGATGATGTCAGTATCCCACCCTTTTGCCTCTCCTTTTGGTCAGATCGGTAACACTGGTAGCCTCTGATTTTGAAGGCTATATTTTCGCTGAGGTGAGTTTCTTGCAAGCAACATACGCTTACTTTTTTCTTGGTCCAAGATGTTTTCTAGTTATATTTTGTTGTTGTTGCTGACTCCCTCCGCATTCTGGTGCATTATTTGTAGTTTTTG
Source organism: Cepaea nemoralis (assembly GCA_014155875.1). Taxonomy (NCBI): domain Eukaryota; kingdom Metazoa; phylum Mollusca; class Gastropoda; order Stylommatophora; family Helicidae; genus Cepaea; species Cepaea nemoralis. The sequence goes on from JACEFZ010014556.1 coordinate 38,010, forward strand.
TTTAGTATGGCCAGACGATCTATTCTCAGGTCCCCTGGCTCCACAGGACATCTGAGAAGGACCTCCAGTAGCTGTGGTTGGACCCTTTTGAGGCATAGGGCCTGGCACTGCACCTACCTGGGGGTCCAAAGCAGGGCGAGCACCATAACATTTAGCAGTAGTCAACATATTTCATGGTGTAATTGTGTGGCATCCTGATTTCTGTGGTGTGCCTCCTGGCTGGTTGCCTCCGTCTTAAGCACCTTTCCTTTGCTAGAGCAGACTGTGGTCTTACTTGAGTTTAGGTGTGTAGGCACGCACACATTTGTCTGCCATGCATGTACATACATACACATCTAGAACTTTCTGGTTATTTCTCAGCTCCAGTGACTCGCCACCGCCCCTTCTCCTGTTAGTTAAAACAGTTCCGCAACGCGAAGGCCAGGAGTTTGACTTTTGCTGCAGAGGTAATGAATGCATGAGCCATGCAGTATTTATGCAAGGTTGGGCGCTCACCCCAACTCCACCCCCGGCTACATAACAGCAATATTTGAAACAACTCCGCAGAGTTGAATAATTACTTGTTGAATTCTGAAAGACTGTTTAAATATAACTCTTCCATTCAACACATTACATGATGATTGACACAGCTCCACAGCTGATTGTTATAATACAATACCGGTCCTGTTTTTTAAAATCTATTGTTATATCACGCAGTTACAATAATCAGATATTCATTTTTATACGACACTTAAATATCACATTTATAAAACCAACTACTATCTTAACAATTCTAAAACTATTAAAGTGGCACTATGAAAGGCCATTGCCATCCTCGAAATGTGACCAGATGCGCTCTCGACCACGGTCCAGCCCAGAGTGTACTTAAGGAGACACTTTGTTTTTCCATGGAGCTGTCAACAACCTGAATTTACACAGATATGCTGGTCACTTCATTCATACCTCACGATCACAAACACGTTTCGTACGAATGGTATATAATGAATCAGGATTTATTCTACATAATATACAGCTCGTTTCTCGAGCATACATAAATGGCATTCAACGCTTAAAATACATTCTTTACACTCGCTACGTATAACTGCGCCCTTTCTAAACTATACAGATGGTGAGAGTAAACATACAGGTCTTGTTCGCTCTAACTGTCGGGTCCGGTCTGCCTGAATTCACAGGTCTGGTTCAGCTACTGGTCCTCAGTTCTCGTGCGGTCAGACTGCACGGCGTGCTGAGTCACTTGTCACGCAGTCCAGTGGTCCAGTCCTCGTTAACCTTCAGCTGTACTATTGTTCAGTCTGGTTACGGTTAGTCCCCGTGGTTAACGTACTCTGTCCTATCTCGGGAGTTAATCTAGTTATGTCCTGGCTATGACACATGCGTGTCCTGTCTAGGTCCTGTCATATAACTGTTTGGAGTTCTATCTCCTTATACTGTCTTTCTCTATCTATTCTCTTGTAAAGGTCCTTATCTATGTCCTGTCTCTGTCCTTTCCTTTATTCGTCTTTGTCCTACTTCTCTCTATACATATCCAGCTCCTTGACACGCTCTCGTCCCCCCTCCATATTGCATCACCAAATTTAGCTCATGGGTGTGATGCAATCTGTTGTCATACTTAAAAATTAGTTGGGTCTAATTTTGTCAAGTGCTGGTAGGGTTAAGTACTCATGTCTTGGGTATAATCGCAAACTTATGACCGTCTGATGTCACAATGTCGTACTTATCCACTGGCTTATTAATCAGTGCTGCACAACTGTACTGTTGGCTAGAGTAAATACTCATTCACATTACATATATGAGAGCTGTAACGAACCAAAGCCATTGTCTATAAGACCTGCTTTATCAAAATGTCGATTGACCGACATCCCGCACAGATTGTCCCTTTTACGGGTACAATACATGAATATAAATTCATGCTCCCATGTAATGTTTCTCCAACTATATTACATGTTGTGTGCGTGCTGATGTTCACCTCTCTAACTTCCGTTTGTGGCTAAATCTTTCAATGTGTCTTCAGAGTTTAGTACGTCTGTTATGTCCCCTGTTCATTAGTTTTCCCCCCTTCCTTTTTATTGCTGTCTGCATTTTTATGTGTAAGTATATCTGGTTGTTTGCGTGTTTAATTAAATTTAATGTATGTTTAAATCAGAAACATAGGTGTATGTTTATAATTTACTGAATGATGTTTTTCAAGCGTCGCAGGTTGGTTTATGCAGTCACGAATGAATGCGTCTGCTTAATTTGTGATTGCCTTGCCGACCTAGGAAGCTTAAAAATGTTCTTATACATGTAATATAATAATGACAACAACACACGTAAACTACACAAGCACAGACAAATTATAAAAACTCTTGGGTGCGGAAAAAAATTTGTGCATTGTTCGCTCGCCTTATATTTAATACATTCACTCTATTCTTGCTTTCATCTACATAATATACAGCTCGTTTCTCGAGCATACATAATGGCATTCAACACTTACATACATTCTTTACACTCGCTACGTATAACTGCACCCTTTCTAAACTACACAGATGGCGAGAGTAAACACACAGGTCTTGTCGCTCTAACTGTTAGGTCCGGTCTGCCTGAATTCACAGGTCTGATTCAGCTACTGGTCCTCAGTTCTCGTGCGGTCAGCTGCACGGCGTGCTGGGTCACTAGTCACGCTGTCCAGTGGTCCAGTCCTCGTTAACTTTCAGCTGTACTATTGTTCGTCTGGTTACGGGTAGTCCCCGTGGTTAACGTACTCTTTCCTATTGTAACAGTGTTATAGGACAACAAGGCCGCTGTGTATAGTTGATGGTGCGTGTCGATAAACAACAAAGTCCATGTTGACGATATATCTGAGTTTATTTGGTATCGATTTGTAAAGTCATAGTCGAGCCTGTTCTACTTGGCGTCTGATGGAACAACTGTTTACGTCAACGCGTGAGCAACCCTAGATACCCCAAACTACTGGTGCTCACGCGTTCACAAACCTACTTCCCTATTTCCCCATTTTGCACATCAACCCTTAACTCATTAATTCCCTAACAGAGATGGTGCTCTGTTACATTCCTCCCTATCCTCAACAAGACTTTTTCTTAAAAAGTCTCAATCCCTAGCCTACTTACCTAATGTACTTCTCTCAACCCGCTTACCCATCTTAACTAACCCCTACTTACTCAGTGAGCTTTAATTATTACTCCTTCTATTCCTAAGAGTCTACTTGTCTACTTATATCTTATAGCCAACCGCTATGTTTCTTCACAGACCTTCGTGAAGTCATACTTCTTCTTCGTTTATGTATACAAAATTTCATTTTTTCTAAAACAGTTCATAAGGAATCTATCTAGGTATTTCATTTCATATATACATATGTTCATCAAAACCGTTGGTATATAAGCACAATTGGAAATTTGTCATGCATTAGGCAACCTCTCATATTCCTCTCAACATCAACAAAACAACACAGGATAGACAGAAAGAATGGGGTGCACACCCAGAAATTATAAAGAAGTAGTCAGAAAGCAATCACATTTATCCTCCCTTGCAATCACAAAAACTTTATAATTAAAGTTTTAAAAACGCATCTTATAATCCATGAATATATACTTCTGTTTGTTAAAAAATTAAGTCAGTATCTTATAATCCATGAATATATATTTATGTTTGTTACAAATTAAGTCAATCCAAAATTTCTTCCTTATATACTCAATATTAAAACTTGTAACATTTGTGCTTCCACCCACAACCATTAATGACTATATTTCCCATGGCTCATGTTCAACCATAAAAAAAATAATATTGACAATGTTCATTTCTTATGAACATACTTACTAATACTATATCTATGCTCCATGCTGACAAGCACAGCACTCTTTTTAAACCAATTAACGCTGCTTATCACAGCTCCTATATTAACCCCCTCACATCCCATTATAACCATCCTTGTTCATGGGTGTATCTAACTTCGTATTAAACCATATGTGCTGCTATCTACAGCCTCATTAATGTCCACCCCCAATTAACTAGCTCCTTACATTCCCATTGATGCTGACTAACGCAGCCTCTTTTTATACCACCTATAGACGTTAGTCACGTTAACTTCTTCTTCCTTAATATAACATGGCGTCCAATCCATATATTTTCAATTCATGCTGACTTAATGCAGCTTCTATTTCAACTTCCCAGAACCATATATTTCTACCAACTTTTATTTGTGTAGGATCCATTATAAACCCCGTCATCCAAGCATGACATTTAATTCATGTGTTTCTAAACTACATGTAATTAACCCCCCATATTCCAAACATTAATGCTGACTGGCGCAGTAGCCTTCTTACCAACATAAGGCCGAAGTTTATGGTACTCATGTTTACCAAAACTTATTACTCCCAAGGAGAATGTGTGTCTTCTAGTCCTCAATCGTTTGTTAACTATTTTCTGAACAAAGGGTTCTCCATAAGGCCCCGTCTTATTGCTTTCACTAATTCTATACTCAGAACAAGATAATAACAATTTTCTTTTCAAGCAAGTCTTAACAATCATCAACTTAATATGGTGAACTGAAATAAGTCAAAATAACCGAAAGCACAAGTTACAAAAGTTATTAAACCAAGCGTAATTCAAACAGAACTCTGTCCCCCCAAATATTGTCACATATATGGTTTTATCCCCAACATAATGTACATAGTCAAATTATCATCAATTTAAATCAAAACAACCATTAACGGTCTCTTTTACGGACTGCTAGATTACCCTAAAATAAAGAAAACACAAGTCTTATTCTAAAATCAATTAATAACCACTTTACAGAACCAATTCAATCAAAAATAATATACTCTACGAAAACCTAACTTAACACATCTGTAATCTACAGCTACTGAATATAAGAAGACTGCTTTGTCTTCTAACACAGGTCATGCATTTTAAATCTTCTCCTGCAATCTGCAGTCTACTCCATCACCCTATTTTCCATATCTCCACTTTTTCAATAACGCTAGATTTCTCTCTATCATTGCAATTTCAACATCAATGTCTTCTCTAACCTGAGGAGAACTCAACATATCTTCTTTCATACTACCATTTTCGTTTTCATCAGTTTCTGATTTTTCATCCATATATTGTTCTTCTGTGTTTACATTCTCGGCGGCCTCTAACTTTTTTCTTTCTATATCTAATCTGATTTGTCTATCTTGGCTTCTTAATGACCTTTTCAATAGTGGCATATCTTCATCACTTGATGAATTCTCTCTAATTCGCTTTTGCCTTTTAACTTCTCTATCTCTCTGTCTCTCTATCCTCCTTTTTACTGCTTGTCTTGTATTTTTAAATGGGGCAGTTACCTCTTCCTCCATAGAATCAACACTATTATAATCATCTTACGTATTATTTTCTTCCTTCATAATAGTTTTGGGTATTGTTTCCGCTTGTTCATAAGTATCATCGTAAACTGGTGTTGTTATTACTTGATTTTGTACCGGATCTTTACCAAAATCTGAGGGTATCGTATATTTAACTCTTCTGACGAGTTGTCCATCTGAGTATAATCCGTCTGAATAATTATTATTATTATTATTATCGCTTCTCTTATCTTCATCTCATCTTAAATGCTCCACATGTGAACGCGCTACATGTCCTGTTATTTGGTTCTTGATGGTATATGATACTGGACCTAATTTGTCTAAGATGTGATATCCTGGAAGCCAATGAGAATCAAATTTAGAGTTTCTTCTATGCTTCTTATAGTAAACTCTATCGCCTACCTTAAATTCTTGTAGTTGAGTATTTTTATCTGCGTACTTTTTCTGTCTTTCTCTAGCTTTAATTATATTACCTCTTAACCTTATATGTGCCTTGTGCATTTCCTGTAAAATCATTTCTTGAAAATTCTCCCCCATATATTTCCGTTTAGGTTTTAACAGATTGTCAATTGGGAGTATTGGTTCTCTTCCGTATAGCAGGTAAAATGGTGAAAATCCTGTCCCTTCATTTTAGTGCGTTCGTATTGCCCCCAGTGCTGGTCCCAAATAAAGGTCCCAGTCCCTATCATGTTCCTCTACATTTTTTGCTAATATATTGTATAATTTCCTATGTTGTCTCTCGTTTTTCGCATTCGAAGAAGGTCTATAATAAGAAGTTTTTATATGGGCAATATTTAAATCTTGTAGTAATTTCTCAAACTTTTTGTTTACGAATTCCCTTCCATTATCTGTGAGTACTGTCTGTGGGCAACTAAACCTTGGTATATATTCATGTAGGAAAATATTAATAACAGAATCAACGCTCTTATCTGGAATTGGATACACTTCTGGCCAGAGACTATAGCAATCCACAATATGAAGTAGATATACATTCCCCGATAACGTTTTTGGATGAGGACCTGAAATATCTAAACTCACCTTCTGCATTGGGAACTGAGGAATATCCGTATCTTGTCTACGTTTAATTGTTTTCATATTTCTTAACCTACATTTCTCACATTCGTCAACAAACTTATAAATACTCTTAAACATATTTGGCCAATAATACTTTTTCTTGAGAGCTTTGCACAATTTATAACGGCCAAGATGTCCATTTTCATCATGATATGCTCTTAAAACCTTGTTTTCTAACTGTTTCGGAATGTATTTCCTCAATTCTGCCTCTTCAGTTTTTTCATTCATATAGTATAACTGTCCATCTTGCTGCAATTCAATGAAATTCTTTTTGAAAGTGTTTTCGGCTGTTTCTTTCAACTTTTGTTTGATTTCTAATACTTTCGGATCTAGTTCTTGTTCTTCCATTATATCAAAATGTGGTAATTGTGGACCCTCCGCTATTTGTTCAAGATCTAGTTCTGTCTGTAAGCTTTCAAAATTATCTCTATTCAACATGGCCGAATCTAATATATTTACCTGCCAGTTTCGGTCGTCTATCTCCTGCTCTCCCTCATTCTCATTATCTTCAGATATCTCAGAGTATGGAATTCTGGACAATAAATCTGCACAGGTATTTTCTTTACTGGAAATATATTCGACTTTTGCGTTGTATCCTTGTAAGTTCAGCGCCCATGTCTGTATTTTTCTGTTTTGTACTGGGGCTTCTAGTAAAGATTTTAATGGCATGTGATCAGTTTTAATGATGAAATTTGCGTTATGTAAATAATAATCAAGTTTTTGAAGAGCATAGGGGATAGCATATGCCTCCTTCTCAACTGTCGACCACTTTTTCTGAGATTTGCTAAGTTTGTGTGACAGAAAGTAGATTGGTCTCTCATTTCTAACCCCTGGTATTCCTGAATTTTCACCTTCATATGGTTGCGTTAAACATGCCCCTATAGCTTTGTCCGAAGCATCTGTATATAATACCAATTGTTTGTTTAAGTCTGGATGTGCCAAAAGTGGAACTGTTGTTAAGCTGTCTTTTAAAAAATCAAATGCTTTCTGGCAATTTTCAGTCCATTTAAACCTTGCGTATTTACCAGTCAAGTTTGTAATGGGTTCTGCTATTTCAGCGAAGTTTGGAACGAACCGACGAAAATACCCAGCCATACCGATAAAAGCTTGAACTTCTCTTATATTGGTTGGAGCAGGTAATTCCCTAATGACTTTAACTTTATCTTGATCTGGTTTAATTCCCTCTCTATTAATAATGTACCCCAAATAGTTAGTTTCTGTTTTTAGGAATTCACATTTACTGAGTTTCAATTCAACATCGTGTATTTTTAGTCTATCAAAAACTAACTTTACGTGTTTCAGGTGGTCTTGCATGTCTCCTGCTGTGTAGATTAAAATATCTATATATGCTAATGCGAACTTTTGCATGCCCTCTAATACTTGATTTATTAATAACATATAATGGGAAGGCGCAGTCTTGACCCCAAAAGGCATTCGTAAAAATTCGTAAGAACCTGCGTGAGTACAGAAAGCACTTTTCTTTTGAGCATCCGGCGACATAGGGATACACCAAACTCCTGACCTTGCATCTAGCGTAGTAAAGAAATAGACCCATTAAGTAGCCCCAAAATATCGTCAATCACCGGCAATGGATAAGCTACATTCTTGGTGATTTTGTTCAGGGCCCTGTAGTCGCAGCAGAAGCGATGGCTCCCGTCTCTCTTGGTCACTATGACAATCGGAGATGACCATTCTGACTTGGAACTTGTTATGATTCCCGCTTTTAGCATATCTTCTATTGCTTTTTCTACTATATCTCTATTTCTTAGAGGAGTTCTATATGGTTTCAAACTAATTGGTGGATGATTTCCTGTGTCTATTTCCATAGTAACTGTCTTAGTCTTACCTAACTCCAAGTCATTAATAGCAAAAACATTCTGATTTTTTCTTACTAAGTCTTCTAATACTTCTTTATACTCTGACAGAGCTTTTAATTGTGATAATAACTCTTGTTCTCTCTTCAAAGATGACATTGTTTTGTCTACTGAATGTACTTGAGATGGATATTTTCTGAATGCATGGATCAATTCATCATTCCGTCTTTTCCCAGTTCCTCTATTCCTATTTCGGTTATTAATAGGGTCCTCTGGATATTTATTCATTGGCAATCCTTCTTTAACTGTTGTTGCTATATTGTTAAGATCAGGTGCTATTTTTGCAATCACACACCCCCTATACAATTTAATCTCTTTCCCTGTGTTATTAAAATTCATTACTGGAAAACTGAATTGTCTATTTAATGTTATTATTCCATCGGTGACTTGTAATCCTGGTTCATCTATTATCTCTCTGTCTAACTCTGTTACTGTAACTGTTTGTCCTTACGAAAAATAAGGGTTATTTTTTTATTTTTGCTTGTATTAGATTGACTGTCTGTGGTTTTAAAGTCATAGATGTTTTTACTCTGACCAAGGCCGATACGTGCATGTCTTCCTCCAAGTCCACATAGACGTCTTGAGATCTCAACTTATGTAGATCAAAGTAAAGCCTTACACCATTTTTTACCAAAAAATCTCTACCTAGGATCATATTCCTATTTAACTCTTTAACCACATGAAAAAGGTGTCTCACATTTATTCCTCCCAATCTAAGGTTTATCATTGTTTGTCCAGTCACTTCCAAATTTTGTCCAGTAACTGAGTGTAAGGTATCCTGATTTCTAACTATTCTAGAATTCTTTAATATGTGATATAAAAATTTCTCCTTGATCACACTAACTTGCGCTCCTGAATCAATCAGTGTTCTGATTCTAAATTTTCCGATTTCTATAATGCATGAACTGGGATCAATCATATTCACTGAAAACTGTTTTATCTCTCCAAGTTGAGGCCAATTTCTACATTCTCTATTTCTATTTGTCCTACTATATTTGCCATTTGGATAATTAATATATTCACTCATTCTTGGGACCTTTTTATTTTCCCTCCTACCGTAGGTCCTATTCAGTAAGTGGGACGCCAGTTTTCCTGCATTCTTGGCCTTGTAGAATTTCTCTGTCTATCTTCATAATTTCTACTTGGTCCACTGTTTCCACCTCTATTCTGTGCACCAACCTGAGCACGTCTGTTACCACACAATCTAGAAACGTGTCCAGTCTGACTACAGCTCCAACAAACCATATTTGTGCTATTTGTCGTCTCTCTTATAGGGTTTCTCGTTTGTCTTTCTCTATCATGAGTATTTTGATTATTATTTCCCTGCAGCATCTGTATTTCTCCCCGTCTTCTCCATCCGTACCTCGCTTGTCCTATCTCCATGGGCTCCTCGATCCTCTCTTCTCTATTACTTCCTATCTCTCATCCTACCCTTAGTCTAAATCTTCTTCTCAAACTCTCTTCCTGTACAGCTATATCCACAGCCTGTGATAATCTTGCAGGATTTTCCCTCATAAGTTTGAATTTAAGTCCATCTGACTTTATCCCGTCAACAAAAATTCCAACCAACATTCTCTCTACTTCCTCGCCTTGAACATTCTGCCCTATAAATGCTTCTTCGGCTAAATTAATCAGCCTGTCACTGAACAATTGAACACTTTCTCCATCATGTTGCCTAGATTGTCTTAATACTGAGAAAGCATGTTGTGGATCTGTGATCTCCGCATACTTGTGGGCTAGATCGTCCTTAACCCTTTACAGGGCAGACGCTTGTCCGTTTTGTAGCCCTGAACGGGCAAGATTTTTTCAGGTTCTGTAAAAATTTCGGGTCGCGTTAGTAAAAACATCACTAACAAGGTGTTAGTCAACCGATTTTAGTTAAATAAACAACACAATGAAGGGAAAAGCATGCAGAATATGTTACTCACGTGATTGTTGCCGGTAATCCATATATGAACACAAATATTTACGAAATACGGCATGTTGTTTGTGATTTTCCGTCATCTATACGGCAATTTACAAGCACATTTTCAGAATCATAATCACTTTCTTTAAAGTCCGACTCACGACTGCTAATGCAAAGTAACGCTTTGCACTGATATCTAGCTCCGATTAATAATCAACTTCGTGCCCTTTAATGTCATTTAAATTGAACAGAGCGAAATCTCGGCTATCACTTGAAGAATCGCCGAAATCCATTTTGAAAAACAGCGTAAAACTCCCAAAAACTATCAAAACAAGTCCGTAAAAGTCTGTTCAAAGTCATTGTAGCGCGTTTACAAATGGCGGCCACGTTGTCAAGCTATGGGCGAAAGTGAAAGTAGCCGACGGAAGTGTCGGAAAGCCGAGAGATCGCGTTTTTACAATGCATAATAGTATCGGCCGGAATCGGCCGTTACTCTCGTATTTAGAGACCGGCCGGTAACGAACGCTACGCCTTGTAAAGGGTTAAATTGTTCCCACGTCTCATCAGTTCCTGCTTCCAATTTTCTTTGAATATGATCCGAGACAGGCGATGCACTAGTCCTATAAGCTAAATTTTTCTTATCCTCATCTGTGGCATCCACTAGATAAGCATGTTTTTCGATGGACACAACTCATTTCTTAAAATATTTCGCTTGTCCACTAAACTTATCGATGTCAACAGCTACGCTTTGCTGTTTCAGTATTGTGTCTAACTTGGATATGGCCCTACCTACGCCACCAAGCACCTGTCCTAAAGAAAGGTCCTGGGGTTCTATTATTAAAATCTGAAATACAAAATACACCAGTACGACACAATGTAGTATAATAATATATATTAACACAATATTATCCTAAACTAAGCAAGTTCTATAACTTTTCAGCAATTTAAACTATTAAGTTTGTACTTTGTTCAGTTGGAAATGTTGTTAATATCGTTATTCTAAACTAACCAGTTTCATAATTTAATTATTATACTTGCTTCAGTTCCTCCGTCACACACACTGTTGTTTGCTCGATCGTTTCTCAGCTTAACAACTGATCAGATGCCTGTCCCACGTTCCTTCAACACTGGGTGAAAAATGAAAATGACGTTAAAGTTCACGAAGTACACAGTACAGCGTCCAAGAGATGGCCCAATCGATACAGTAATTTGACTGCCGCTTCTCGGTAGGCATTTGATGGAAAGCTTTTCTTCACTGATAATTCGCCCCTTGTCGGGTTCTTGACTGCCGCCTTGGATGGCCCTTGATAAAAATCCTCTTCACTAAAACGATTGAGTTGCAGTGAACTCAAGAATTGTTGAACATCATTCAATTGCCAGTTTCTTCACAGACCTTGGATGAGATTCGATAAAACGGCCGGTCCAAATTCATCGCCATTCTGATTTGAGATAATTTTTGAACTAGAGCAGTCTCAAAATTTTGACTGAACTGAGGTAACAGCTGGACTTGAGTGAGCTCAAAAATTTAACTGGTCTGAGGAAACGTTTGTACTTGAGTGACCTCAAAAATTTAACTGACCTGAGGTAACATTTGAACTTGAATGACCTCAAAAATTTAACTGACCTGAGGTAACATTTGAACTTGAATGGGGTTCAGCGTTATCGTGGCTTTGCTGTCCGATTAGACCTGATTATCTAGCTGCAAGTAGACAATTCTCACAGTAACGCCCTAGGTTTATAAAATCGATGTATCCACCAGCGGCGTCCAAGAATGACGACGTGAAGCTGCAGTAAACGACTCCGATTGGCTTTTAATTTAGCAAAAACCACTGTGCGTCCAGCATCAGGCCGCTGTGTAGGAACTATTCAGGCATGGCCACAGAACATCGGTCGCTTAGTCAGGCAGTACTGAGCAGCTTCTTGACCTTCACAGAGGACTATATTATGATAATTCAGCAGCCCAAGAAAATCACAACAACTACCCCTAGCCGGGCTATAAGTTGCTGTGTCATTCAAAACAATCAGCCAGTATAGCATCCATTTTCCGAGATGTACAACAAAAGTCTTCTGTTGTGCCAAGATGATTCCCGTGTCGACCCATATGTTGGGAATCCTGGGGTCTACGGCAACAAAATAGGATCCTGTAACAGTGTTATAGGACAACAACGCCGCTGTGTATAGTTGATGGTGCATGTCGATAAACAACAAAGTCCATGTTGACGATATATCTGAGTTTATTTGGTATCGATTTGTAAAGTCATAGTCGGCCTGTTCTACTTGGCGTCTGATGGAACAACTACTGTTTTCGTCAACACGTGAGCAACCCTAGATATCCCAAACTACTGGTGCTCACGCGTTCACAAACCTACTTCCCTATTTCCCCATTTTGCACATCAACCCTTAACTCATTAATTCTCTAACAGAGATGGTGCTCTGTTACACTATCTCGGGAGTTAATCCCGTTATGTCCTAGTTATGTCCTAGCTATGACACGTGCGTGTCCTGTCTAGGTCCTGTCATATAACTGTTTGGAGTTCTATCTCCTTATACTGTCTTTCTCTATTCTCTTGTAAAGGTCCTTATCTATGTCCTGTCTCTGTCCTTTCCTTTATTCGTCTTTGTCCTACTTCTCTCTATACATATCCAGCTCCTTGACAGAGCGACTCCCAGCACTTTCCACTTATTATGAATAGTGCTCACAACAGAGTCACGTTTCACGTTCTAGTGTATAATTAGACTTTCACTCTAAACTGTGCCATGACATGTGGTACTGTTAAATTGGGTCATGGCACCAGAGAAAAGGGAAACAAACAGTTCAATAAAAATGTATCCCATCACAAATGTGTTTGAATGTTAGCCCCAGATACTTACCTCTCTTCCTTTAAGTGTTAAAGCACAATATTTCCATTTCTCAGCATTGTATAATCTAATTAGTGTGGTGGTAATTACTTTCTTACACTAGTGATTTCGTGACTACCACATTTGTTTGTTTTATTTTGTTTTAATTCATGAGTTAACATATTTCCTTTCTTCTTGTCTTTCTTTAGGAACTTTCTGTCAGAAAATAGTATTTGATAATACTGCATTTATATCACCTTGTACCACTGGTGCAAGGAGCGGAATAGACAGATATTTTATTACTGGCACCATTGGAGAAAATATTACAGAATTACTGATTCAACAATGGCAGCCAATCGTGTTAATTCAGGTGTTGAGAACATCGTCATCACAGTTTAACCCGGTAAGTTGACATAACTAAAATAGCTCCAGTTCTTTTTCTTTTTTTTCCAGCCAGCTCAGTGATTTATGTGTATTGCCATAAACTACTTAAACTACTTAAACATGATCAAGCCTTTCTGAAGTGATACAGAGACTAATACCCAAGAATGGTGGCTGTGCGGATGAATGCCACAATATGCTCTAACTATCCAGATCACAGAAGGAAAACAATAATATAAGCCCATCCATACAACATTCAGATACATTTGGGATATAATAACACTTGAACACTTGAAAGGAGCTGGCTCATAACCCGTATCATGTTTCAGAACTGTGCACACTTTGGCAATATTAAATGGTGCACTAGTTTATAAACAACAGTGAATCATTGTCCATAATTTATTTTTTTTTTTTTTAAAATTTCCCCTTCATTTTTTCTATGGTTCAGAGAATCAATTCCCACTTCTTCCCCTGCTTCACCCTCATTCAGTTTGATGCTTTGAAAATGTGCTGTATGCTTGGGTTTAATATGATTGTCAAAACTGAGGCCATTCTGAAATTGTTGGAGTGCCGCTGGGATGAAAAACCTCTGATGTTTTCAGAATGCATCTCTGCATCCTTATTGAGAAACACAAGATATGAAACAAAAATATGTACTTTTCATGTTTCAAGCAGACATACAACCTGACTGCAATTGTTGCTGTCACCTCAAATTGACAACTCAGCTAACTCTGGTATTTATATGTTAACAATGTGAGCTTCCAGCACACTAGAAAATTAACTGCTGATATTGTGACCCCATACAAACTCTAATTTACAGGCCAAATTACCTGTTGCAATTGTGCTTGATGCCTATATTTCTTGCTGATATGTACCTGTCCTCTAAAAGTACTTGGGTCATCTAAAAGTACTGGAGAGATTTGGCCATCATAGACCATAACTTCAGGAAGGGAAACTCCCAACTGCACCTCCCAGTGGTAGAGGATAGGAACCACACCACAATGTGGCAAATGCACCTCTGGAGACCGAATATCCACCAGAATAAGTGGACAACTCAGCAGCTCACTTGTCCTGATAGTTGGAAATGGCTGTCAAAGGCAGAGGTAAAAGACCCCCTTGTGGATGTGGAAAGCAAGGGGAACCACGACATTGTCTTCCCAAGATTTCATAAATAGCCAACTATACAGAGTGACTGTGAAAAATAGGTACAATGCAATAGCTAAAATACAGAGTATAAATGATCAATGGGAAATGTTAAGGGACTCCATTAATCAAACAGGCAAAGAAATACCATAGGAGAGAAGCCAAAAAGCTAAGAAAAAATGGATGACTGAAGAAACCTTGAGGTTGATGGACAAAATAAAACATTACAAATTACAAATAAGAGTATGATAAGATAAATAATGAAATATGAGATAAATGTGTGAGGGCAAAAGAAATTTGGCTAACCGAGTATTGTAAGAAAATTGAATTCTTTTTCAAGATACAAACAATATGCACAGGCAAATCAGTGAGCTCACAGGAAGAAAAATAAAAGTAAATCATCATCATAATGTGTCATGCCGGTAAGCGTGGGCAGTCATGTTTTGCCATCTCACTCGATCACCAGAGTCGTGGATCAGCTCAGTGTTCTTGTCTCAACCATACCCCGTGGTCAAGCCATCCAGGTATTTACTTATTTGCTCTCCCCTTGTTCTCTTCCCCTCGATCTTGCCAGTTGTCACCAAGTTCTCCAATGTATTTCTTCTCATAATGTGACCAACAAATTGACTTGGTCATTGGATTTTCTGTCTGTCCATGGTATTCTTTGCATTTTTCTCAGAAACACATTTCCACAGCCATCAGATGTTTTGCAACTGGTCTGCTCATTGTCTATGCTTGGCATTCATACATAAGCACAGGTTCTATGTAGCACCTCAACACTCTTTTTCTGGTTGCAAATGATTTATGTTTATTGGTCGGTATGTTTTTAATCTTGCAAAAGGCTGCTGCCTTTGCCATGTCGATTCTTGTTCTACTCTCTTCAAGGCATCTCCCATCCACTGTTATTGTTATGTACCAATGTGAGTATTTCTTCTTTCAAAACAATGTTTTCCCGTAGTGAATTTGAATAACGAAGACACAAACAATAGATTGCACGATTTATTGCATGGCATATTTCACTGCATCTTGTCAGGTACATACTGCAGAAATCACACAACTTATGTGAATTAACTAGATAAATCCTTCAAGTTGAAATATACACATATTCGGTATATGCTGCCCTTTACAGGGCAGATGCTTGTCCATTTTCTAGCCCTGAACAGGCAAGATTTTTTTAGGTTCGGTAAAATTTCGGGCAGCGTTAGTAAAAACATCACAAATAAGGTGTTAGTCAACCGATTTTAGTTAAATAAACACCACAATGAAGGGAAAAGCATGCAGAATATGTTACTAAAGTGATTGTTGTCGGTAATCCATATATGAACACAAATATTTACGAAATACAGCATGTTGTTTGTCATTTTCCGTCATCTATACGGCAATTTACAAACACATTTTCAGAATCATAATCACTTTCTTTAAACTAAAGTCCGACTTAGACTGCTAATGCAAAGTAACGCTTTGCACTGATATCTAGCTCTGATTAATAGTCAACTTCGTGCCCTTTAATGTCAATTAAATTGAACCTAGCGAAATCTCGGCTATCACTTGAAGAATCGCCGAAATCCGTTTTGAAAAACAGCATAAAAAACCCCGAAAACTATAAAAAAAAGTCTGTAAAAGTCCGTTCAAATTCATAGTCGGCATTTATAAATGGCGGCCACATTGTCAAGCTATCGGCGAAAGCGAAAGTAGCTGTCGGAAGTGTCGGAAAGCCGAGAGATCACATTTTTACAAGGCATAATAGTATCGGGCGTTTTGGGATGTTTCGCTCGTTTATGGTATCGGACGGAAATGGCCGTTCCACCCTGTAAAGGGTTAACTAGATCCTTCAAGTTGAAATATACACACATTCGCACAGTAATGTCAATCATCTACCATGGTAATTTTAAGCTGACTAACATGTCTTTCTGTTTGCACAATTCTGGCCTGCGTTGATTGATCATAATTGCTTCTGCAAACTTTAACAAGCGAGTATTTTGTGTATTAAACAACACGCGAAAGGCAGTGTCTCTGTCAACCACATGGCCGCTTTCGATAATGTGCCTACCAATTGAAGACGCCGGGAGCTTCTGGTGTGTCGGCCCCACGAGGCTAGCATCTCCTGTGTGTTGTATCTTGTTGACCCATTGAGGTATGTGTTCTGACACTCGTTTGTTAAGCTGTCTCTCTGTTCTACCAATGTAGAAGGCCTGGCATCTACATGTGAATTGGTAAATACAATTGTTTGTGGTGTACAGAGGAACAGGCTCTTTGACTGCTGGTGTAGGAATCGGTATGGTTTTATATCTAATGACTGGAGTTGCAGCACAGAATGTTCGGCCTACTGCTGTAGTAAGCCGGTCTTGTAGACGTTGCATTACGTCATCCCCTCGAAAGGTTAGCTGGATGAATACCTTGAGTTTAGGGACTGTAGTTACGTCTGGTTTTGGTTTTGGCTGTTGGCAGTGGCGCTTTATAAATCCTGTGGAGTACCCATTCAGGTTTAAGACATTCTTCAGAGTTTCAAATTCCTCTGTCAGTGTGTCCTGGGTGCATATCTTTCTAGCATGGTCAAATAGGGTCCGTACTAAGCCCCGTTTGTATTGGACAGGTGTGAAGATCTGAAAATTTAGGTATTGGCCAGTCCATGTTCCTTTGCGATACACCTATCTTTGAATTGTGCTGTCTCCGGGAAGGTTAAGCCCGCAGAAAAGGATGTGTTGGCCTAATGGCACAAGAACGTAGCTCTGCTGTAAACAGGCACAACGCAATCACGTCCGAAAAAAACCTCCGGATGAACGCAGAAGAAGAAGAAGAAGAAGAAGAAGAAGAAGAAGAATTGTGCTGTCTGCTCTACGTCTCATTAGAATATCTAGGAACGGCAACGCTTCGTTGTGTTCATGTTCCATAGATAGAGAGATGTTACACATACCTCAATGGGTCAACAAGATACAACACACAGGAGATGCTAGCCTCTTGGGGTTGACACACCGGAAGCTCCCGGCGTCTTCAATTGGTAGGCACATTATCGAAAGCGGCCATGTGGTGGACAGAGACACTGCCTTTCGCGTGTTGTTTAACACACTAAATACTCGCTTGTTAAAGTTTGCAGAAGCAATTATGATCAATCAACGCAAGCCAGAATTGTGCAAACAGAAAGACATGTTAGTCAGCTTAAAATTACTGTGGTAGATGATTGACATTACTGTGCGAATATGTGTATATTTCAACTTGAAGGATTTATCTAGTTAATTCACGTAAGTTGTGTGATTTCTGCAGTATGTACCTGACGAGATGCAGCGAAATATGCCAGGCAATAAATCATGCAATCTATTTCTTCTTTATTTGTTTTAATTATCCAGCCTATTAGATCACTAGTATCTTCTAATTTTGAAAGCTACATCTCTTGAGAGATGCATTTATTTATTTGTTCTTTATGCAAGGTATATATAATATTCTGGTTTTAATATGTTTTTTATGTTAATGTTTATAGCATATTTCATGTGACTGGTTGACAACCTGATTGTTGCAGCATGTATCCTGGTTGAATACCTCCAGCATCATCATCTTGTTTGCTAGAACACAGACCAGAGTGGCTTCATGAATGCCAGAATATAAACCATTTTCCATTCTGTTTTGCACACTACACCTCTGACACCCCTCCTGTTCCAAGTTCCTCGGCCACTTTAGTTGAGGTCCTTTTTATCTCGTTTCACTTTGAACTCAAATGTAGTCCATGCATTTGTTACGGCTACTAGTAATTGCTACAGTTCCAAAGTACACTGGACTGATTTGTGCATGTGGTTTGGCTTTAACTAGTATTAGTGTCTCCCGCATCAGGTGAACCCACTCTGACTTCTGAAGTACTTGTAATTTACATCCCCAAGTCAAGGGTGAGAAGTCAGCGTTTAAGTCCAACTGATCTGTGTAAGGTTTGAACCCACTACCGCACCCTTGGCCCACCTGAAGTTTACGCACGAGTGCTCTTATCCATTCTGCCATGCTGACCTCCAGTTGAAGTCATTAAATGTCCACATATCTATGACGTACAACATGGATGTAGAGCAGAAGTCTTGTATATATTATCATAACATGTGTTGATGTAAAGCCATTCATGTTTCAGATATGTCAATTCTTTATAAGTGGAGCTACATGTGATCCAAGTCCAGCTGCCAGATGTGGGTGTTTTTATAACACAACCACCGACCAAGCTCACTTTACAGCAAACAACACAGTACAAACAGATGACAATAATGCTATAATAAATGCATACTGGCAGCACACAAATGGAACTAATATATATTCAAACAAGAACCAAACTTTACGGGACATTTATGGCAAGTTACTCTTACAATGTTGTGTTACTTTGGTTATCTTATACATGTTATATCGTTTCTGTCTTGTTCTTCTCTGTTTAGTTGCTGTTTCAGTTCTGATTCTATTGCATCCCAGATCTTATTTATTTATGCTGTCTATACTAGTTGTTGGAAAAAAAGTTTGATACTTCTTTAAAAATGTAGTCTGCCTTTTAACACCTTCAACAAATACAAACTTATTGATTTATTTTATTGTTTTGGGATTAGAGGCTTAAAGATTGAGCACAACCAACTACTGACAACGCTGATTGTATTCCAGTACGAACCTAAGGCCTTGTCCCCATCAGATTGGAAGCACTAGACTCGAGTTTCACTCTCGTTTGAGTTCGTCAGTAGTGCATATCCCTGACTGGACCTGGGATCGAATTCTGGATCACTGGTGTGTGAGGCAGGTGTGCAATCACTTGACCATGCGGCTCATGCTAAATGCTACCAAATTTTCACACTAGAACCCCCCCCCCCCCCCACACACACACACACACACACACACACAACCAATATATTTATTTACTAAACAAAAAGTTATCAAGGAAGGTGACGTTAGCAAACAGATAGTTACATCAGACCTGGTGTGCACATGTCCGAATCTCACAAAGTCAGCAGCAAAAAAGTTTAGTGAGATTTGTGAAACTGACATTTGGCTTTCAAGATATCATCAATGTTTGGTTTGGAATTGCTGCATCCAATCAAGAGAATTGCTTTCAAATGTTCATCAGTCAATCTCATTCACATACTTCATTTTTGAAAATGTTTGCTCACACACATAAGTTGTTCCAAACACTGACGCCATACCAGCAGCACATTTCTTCAGTTTTGGAAACTGAGCATCAGGTAAGCATGGTAAAATCAAAAAATTGTCCTTCTCTGTGCTTCTCTTTCAACAAGTCATGTGCTTGCAAATCAATGAGCTCCAACTGTAGTTCGACTGGCATATCATCAAGGTTACAATCAAACGGATTCTTGAAGAGAAGAATGTCACTCTTAGTTCTGTCAAGATCTGAAAATCTCTCCAAAAAATGCTTCAAGTCACAAATAATTTTTTTTCTTTTTTTTTCTCGGAAATTCGAGGTTGACACCTTCGGCGTTTGTAGCGCAAGACTCTTTGAAACAGTGAAAATGAGAAACATTTTCTCCTTACACTTGCGCTTCAAGCAATGACAGCTTTCTCTGAAATCCTTTAATGATTTTGTAAAGATAACAGATGAGGTTATCCTTTCCCTGAAGTTTCAAATTCAATTAATTCATGTGGGATGTGATGTCGATAAAAAATGACAACTTTGACAGCCTGGTGACAGCTGTGGATCAGCTCTATCTTTTTCAGTGAGGAAAACATCCATTTTGTTTTGGAGCATGTACAAAATGAAACAGGACTTTACCACAGCTGAGCCACCTCACTGATGTATGATAAGGCAAGTAACAGAATTCAGAATAAATTTCTTCAAGAAAAGCCTGGAACAGGCAGTGACTGAGTGCATGTCCCTGAATGAAGTTTAGAGCAGAAACGACTGGTTTCAGTGCACAAGAAATATCTAAGTCTTTCCTACAGAGTGCTTGCCGATGTATGATGCAATGTATGAACAGATCACCCAGAATGTGTAAATCTTCCAGCTGAACCCTGATCTTCTTCATCACTCCAGCCATGTTTTTTCCTCCATCAACTGTAACACCTCGAAGCTGATTCCACTGAAGGTTATAATCTTGCAAAATATTTTGCACTTCCACGAAAATGTCTTTTCCAGTTGTTGTTCCATGCACACTGCAAACGGATGCCAACTCTTTCCTTACCTGAAAGTCCAAATTGACAACACAAAAGAAGACGAGAAGTTGTGACGTACTCCAGAGATCATTAACTCATCCAGTGCCAGAGAATACCACAACAAGTTCCTAGCTTTCTCTCGTATATGTAGCACTATGTTCTCTTGAAGTTCTTCTGTTTCCACACAACTGAACTTGCAGAGAGGTTGATAGTTCCAAAAAAATCGGCTTTCTCAGGACACAAGTTATTTGCTGCTTCCATCATACACTCTTTAATGAAGTTGCTATCAGTAAACGGTTTTTCTCGTTCTGCCATCTTGTGCACTGTTTTGTAACTTCTATAGGCAACAGATTCATTTTCAGCAAACTTTCTCGTGAAGAGGTTTCTTTGTGTTTCTATGCCACATTTCATGGACTCACATTTCTCATAGTGATGCTGAAGATTGTACTCTTTCAAAACGGCAACACTTTTGCTGCATATTACACAACTGGCTTTCTGGTCTTTTGTTTCCACAAAGAAGTACTTTACTCCCCATTCTTCATTGAAAACGAGATGCTCGGCATCCACTTTTCTGTTATTAGTTGCCATAATGAAGGGTGAAGTAAATGGGATCCGAAAATGAAAAAGACATTGAATTAGAAACATAATTAAAATAAAAAAGAGCGAAAAATGTAGTTTCAACTTGTAATATAAGGACGAAGCTGACTCCTGGCTTCAATGATAATAATGCTGTTTAATTCTCACAGCATACACAGTCTAGTTCAACAAATACTATAATTCACAACTTAAAGGGCCTGTTATACCAGGCTGGCATTAAGTGAAGTAAACATGAATATGTATTTCTAAACTACGAACCTTGTTTCATACATGTCAGCCATTCGTTCATTCTGTCCATCCACCAAGTGCTCGTCTTGCTGCTCTATAAATTATGTCTAGTTTTCTCTGCCCGCAAGTCCGTTAATCTGTGACGATATTCTGTAGCATTTCGGCAATCTATTCTTTCATCTGTTATTCTACTTCCAGCCACTGATCTTATGCCAAACCAATCCTTAGCCACACCAATTCTCCAATGTCAAAATTGCACCGCCTTCTTGTTCAAACGTCCCCGCAAGTCTGCCGTTGCTATTCTTCCGTGACGTTTTTGTTGTTGTCAACTCGTCTCCTAGATTTTATGGCATTTTAGGTGTACAGGATTTCTACCTAATTTCTATTACGTCATTTCGTTGCACTTGCTATATGGCAGCTGGTTTGGTCACTTGACTCGCATGCCAGATCATAGGCTCCCTAAACAAATTTTTTACGGCGAGCTGTGTTATGGTAAACGCTCCCAAGGCAGCCAGAGGAAACGCTTTAAAGATGCTCTGAAGATGTCACTAAAAGTTTTTGGCATTCATCATGACACTTGGGAGACTGCAGCCAAAGACCAAAATTCGTGGTACACATACTTACGCAAGGGTACAGCCACTTGTGAAGAAACCAGGACTGCAAGAGCTGTGAAGAAAAGGCTGGCCAGAAAAAAACACCGCAGGAGATCCTCCTCCTGGAACGTCAAGCATTCTTTGCCAACATTGTCAAAGAACATTTTGAGCCAAAGTAGGCCTTACCTGTTAGCTTAGAACCCATGCTTTTTCTTTTGTTTCATATCATTCTTGATGGTCAAACAACAATCAGTCATATATATATATATATATATATATATATATATATATATATATATATATATATATATATATATATATATATATATATATATATATCCATCATGTGCCATGCCGGTAAGCGTGGGCGGTCATGTTCTGCCATCTCACTCGATCACCAGAGTCGTGGATCAGTTCCGTGTTTCTGTCTCGACCATGCCACAAGGCCAAGCCATCCAGATACTTGTTTCTAGGTCTTCCCCTTGGTCTGTTCCCCTCGATCTTACCAGTTGTCACCAAGTTCTCCAAATCATTTCTTCTCATAACATGTCCAAAAAATTGTCACTGTCTATGTCTAATGTCTCCAATCAGTTTACGATCTTCATTTGTTTCTTGAAGGACTTGTTCATTGGTCTTTCTGGCTGTCCATGGTATTCTTTGCATTTTCCTCAGAAACCACATTTCTACAGCCATCAGATGTTTTTCAGCCTGGCTGCTCATTGTCCAAGCTTCACATCCATATAAAAGTACAGGTTCTATGTAGCACCTCAACACTCTTTTTCTCGTTTCAATTGACATTTTTTTTATTGGTCAGTATGTTTTTCATCTTGCTAAAGGCTACTTTTGCCATGGTGATTCTTGTTCTAATCTCTTCCAGGCATCATATAAAACAGAATGTATGTATGTGGGTGGGTGGGGATGTATTGGATGCCTTCGATAACGGTCCATCCGATTGAGATAAAATTTTCTACACGTCTTCTTTTCATTCCCGTGCAACCAACTGTCATAGTTTTTTTTATTGTAGAATCAGCTATTTACTTACTAAAATTTAATAATTAAATTACATGACTTAACATAAGAAAAAATATATAAAGGGACATAACTTTTAGTAGCATTGCTATATCTTAGGTTAAGTCCCCTGGCTATAGATAGATAGATAGATAGATAGATAGATCTGACCCAATAGAGAGGGTGGGATAGACGGAGGGAGAGACGAATGGACGGACAGACAGATAGATAGACAGACAGACGGGCCGGGCCAGGTCATCAGACAGACAGACAGACAGTCGGGAACGGGAACTTATATGACTACTTATATGAATTAAATGAGATGCTCCCCATCAGGGGCTGGGCGAAGCCGGGCCGGGTCAGACAGACAGTTGGGAACGGGAGCTTATATGACTACTTATATGAATTAAATGAGATACTCCCCACCAGGGACTGGGTGAAGTCGGGCCGGGTCAGACAGACAGATAGTCGGGAACGGGAGCTTATATGACTACTTATATGAATTAAATGAGATGCTCCCCACCAGAAGCTGGGCGAAGCCGGGCCGGGTCAGACAAATAGACAGACAAACAAGCAGACAGATAGATAGATAGATCCCCGCCAGGGCCTGGGCGAAGCCGGGCCAGGTCAGCTAGTAGATATATATATATATATATAATATATATATATATAATATATATATATATAATATATATATATATAATATATATATATATATATATATATATATATATATATATATATATATATATATATATATATATATATATATATACATATGCTAACAAACCCTAACAACCATGACTAAACATGCTAAACAGATTATAAATGTCCTTGAATGTAAATGTTATAGACAGGTTCTAAGAATATCAAGATAAAGAAGAGAACACATGCATCCATACTTCAAGCGCTCATTATTGAAGAAGGTTGGCTATTAAAGACAATAAAACAAAGAAAATGGAAATATTTTATTCAGTCAAAACGTCATGAAAGTTTGGAAAGAACAATAAGGAAGAGAGGGAGAGGAAGGCCAAAGAGAAGATGGGTGTAGGATGTGGAGGATGATCTCCAGATTGGTATATCGGACATGGGACATCTTCCTCATGATCAAGAAGTTTTCCAGAGGGTTATTATGAGAGCAAGGTTCTGCAAAGGACATGCTACTGAATGGATGTGTGTATCAGTCTGTGAATGTGTGTGTATATATATATATATATATATATATATATATATATATATATATATATATATATATATATATATATATATATATATTAAAAAGTCGCTTAAAAGTCAACAGGGTCGACTTCATTGCACCGGGTTTTATCCCATATGGCTCGGTCTCTTTCCGCAGCAGCGGAAAGCATCAGCACAAAGCACGAACTCCGTAGCTTTTAGCGACGACCCACAGGAGTCTCAGAAACATTTAACTCGTAAACCGAAGGGTGCGGCCCGGAATCGAACCCACAACCTTCGGAGCACGAGTCAAACGGCTTCGCCACAGAGACTCCCATATATATATATATATATATATATATATATATATATATATATATATATAATTCAGAGCATATACATATTCACTTACATATATATATATAGTGTAGGGTTTCTCATCTAAGTTCACTTCATTTACTCTCTCTCTCTTTCTCTCACACTGTCTGTCTGAAGGGCTTCAGTCACACATTCCTGTTGAACATCAAAGGCCTTTTTCCGCTGTCTTGATGAATGAATCCTAAGTCCTATGTCTATCCTCATGCAGACATCATATTGCAGACAAGGTGAACTGGTGACATTGGTTTCACACCAATCTTGGTAGGCATTTTTGAAGTGTTGGTTCAAATAAACAACATGATTTTGGACGCTATCAATAGATTGCGCACCCTCAGGAATTTCTCCTGAGTTGGTGCTGATAGACTAGCAGGGACTGCACCTCTTGGTGGTATCTTGCCTATGGACAAGGTGGAGATGGTCGTGCGCTTGTGGAACCAGGTGGAGAAGGCAGAGGAACAGATTGAGAACCCATATATGGAAAGAATGAGATTGAGGGGGATCAGCAGGGGTTCTGGAAGAATCTCTAAACTGAGAGGGAAGACCAGGAGAACATTTAATCAGATAATGGTGGGAACGATTAGTAGTATGACTCTTCACTGGCTGTTGAATGAGGGGACTGAGCACGTATGGGAATGTCCTGAGTGCAGTGATGTCGGTTCTTGACTCAACTCAACTCAACTCTCCCGAGTTGTAAGTCTCCAATGTGTGTCGGCCTCATGCAGGACATATCTAACTGTCTATCCTGTATGTGAATAGGCCGATTTGGAATGTTACACACCGGCAGTCCCATTTCCTCAGCTATAGAAGGAGAGTTTACAACCTTTGAATTTGTGCGTTAGTGCACAACTTTGCATCATAAAATTGTAAACTGAGCATTGTGAAGTTTTATTTTTCTATATTTTCTTCTTTTTTTTTTCTTCCTTATTTTTGTGTGGAATGGGAGATACTTTCTGATGTTGCTGAGGCATTTTGTCACAGTTGCCAACCACGAGTTACTACCCCTGCACAAGATTGTCATATTGTGCTGAGTCACCTAAGGAATCATTTTCTCCCGGACAATTCCAAAAACAATAGTGGATAGATTTTGTCTCTCGAATGACAGGCACATGAAAACTCATTGATACATACCTCTCTGCAAGATGATCTTATGTTGGGCCAAACTTTACTCACAGACATTGTCAGCAGCACCTGCAGTGGACAGAGCAGCATGTCAGATGGACTAGACTGCAGTGGAATGTTGCCCTATTCACAAGAGCAAATTCAACCTTCCTTTGCTGATGCAATTATCCGGATTTGGCGATGGTGGGGAGAGTGCTTTCCAGATTGCTGTGTTCGTCAGCACAACTGATTTGGAGGTGGCAGGATTCACATTTGGGGAAGATTTAGTTTTCACAGTCCAAGAGCGTGGCTGCTCTTCAGCATCACAATGTCCATTTGATGATCTATTCAGCCACATAAGACAGGAGTGTTGGCTCCATTTACTAGCATTGTCGATGTGGCCCCAAACGATCAGGTCTTCTCACTGGCAAGGCATACCAGACCGCCTAAAGTCCAGTGAGCAATAATCAAATTGATTTATTTTGTTGTTTCGGGATTTGAGATTTAAATATTGAGCACAACCCACTACGGGCAACACTGATCGTATTCTGGTATGAACCTAAGGCCTATCCACGCCAATGTGGTTCACAAATCTTGAGCTACAGCCTACGATGGGTGATGTTGTTATATTCTGTTGTGATAATTTGGCCATGTTCAGCGTGTGCCGTGTGGTCTAGTGTTTACACACCCGTTTCACACATCTGTGATCCGAGGTTTGTTTCCGGATCTGGTCAAGGATATGCACTACTGACGAGCTCAAACGAGAATGAAACTCGAGTCTAGTGCTTCCACATTGACGTGGATAGGCCTTAGGTTCATACCAGAATACAATGAGCATTGCCAGTAGTGGGTTGTGCTCAATATTTAAATCTCACATCCCGAAAGCACAAAATTAATAAATTAATTAAATTATAATTCGTTAATAACTCAACAGCATTAAGAAACTAATACATCAAGCAAGTGCTTTTGTTCTGAGATCTCTGTCCCAGAACACATATGACCTTTCTTAGTTAACTTTATCTCTGGAAGGTCATGACTGTGCAGGTCTATCACAGGTTTGGTGGCAATCCACCCTGTAGTCTTTCCCCCAGAGATCAGCTGGGGAAAAAGAGTACCCTGCTTCTGTGGTGAGTTAGACCATGTCATCCGATTTAGAATGGCACCCAGCACCCCATCCCATAAATCTTCATGTTTCCCTTCAAGTGGATCAAGGCCATCATATACAACACCCTCCCCCTAGTAGATGTTTTCCCTCACTAACAGGGTTGGGTATACAAAAGAGAAGAGAAGTAGAGCCATTCATCAACGTTCGCTTATATCTCGGATCGGTACAAACGCAACGGCCTTGTTTACATCGCGTCATATCACTCTCGGTCTGGCATGCAAAATAAACAAGTAGTGACATCACAATTCCACAGATAATCAATGACTACCACAGTCAGGTAACTACAAAGCATTCCTACATAGAGGTGTAGCAGTACTGTCACCCTCACATAGCAACCACTTCACTACACGTCCTGGTGGAAATAGCACAACACCTTGGTTCCAGGTATTCGCAGCGCACCATCTATCTAACGCATAGATTACCTCACTATCTAGCTAAGCAAAGAACACATCACTCGCTTGCTAAGGCAGATAACTCATCACCAGCTATGCCACTAATATCATACAGCCTAACTATTGTCAAGGCTTCAACACAGCCCTAGATATTCAATCAATAAACAAGCAGGTTAACACAGTTGTTAAACATACAATGATTAGATTGCCTAAAGCACATTCACAAGTAGCAGTGTTAAATTCATAGTAAATATACCTCTCTAGCAAACAATGTGAATCTTATCAGTACAACAATGTTAGTCATATTTCCTACAGCAACGCCGGTTTTAGCAGACTCACCATGTACTTCTTAACTACACAGTCGTAATGTGTCAGCGCGACAAACACCTGTATGAATAGTGGGCCTCTGACCCAGATAGTCACTAGCCTATCAATAACGCTAATTATGTATTCATACGATCGGGCAGAGAACAATCGCATGCCGGTAACAGTCCTGTACGCGGACGGCGCTTAGTTAAGGACAGATTCTAAGTATTAATGTATTACCTTGATTCGAGAATCACTGCAGTTATTGACTGCAATGGTGTCACGCCCTGGCAAGTGTTGAAAAGACATCAATTCTTGGCAGTCCTGATATTGTTGCCCTGTTCGTTGACAGACGGATGGCGACTGAAACCAACTGAGTTGTTCCATGAATCCTACTCGACCCCTGAACATCTCGTATTTCACGGAGAATATCATATCTCCGTGATACCTATGTGGATTGATGTCCTACATGACTGCTAACATCACTTAAACACTCCGGATAATTCTCTCTTGACTAGTCTAGAAATCTCTAGAAAAGACGAATTTAGCCGGGGTTTCCCCAAGCTATTTTCAGATCAGACGGGAGTCCACTCGCCTAGTTACAACCTATAGGATTATTAGCTGAGTGAAGACACATGACCTGGGTGGTTTCGTCACATCCATGAAACGTGGTTTAGAAACACAAAGAGATCTCTTCACGAGAAAGTTTGCTGAAAATGAATCTGTCACTCGTACAAGTCACGAAATAGTGCATAAAATGGCAAAACGAGGAAAACCGTTTACTAATGGCAACTTCATCAATGAGTACATGATGAAAGCAGCAAATGACTTGTGTCCTGAGAAAGCCTATTTGGTTAGAACTAGCAGGAACTATCGGCAAGTTCAGTTGTGCGAAGAACAGTAGAACTTGGAAAGAACATAGTGCTACAGATACGCGAGAAAACTAGGAACTTTTTTAGGTATTCTTTGTCGCAGGATGAGTCTACTGCTTTGTCGAGTACGTCACAACTTCTTGTGTTCATTCGTGGTATTAATTTGGACTTTCAGATAACGGAAAAGTTGGCATCCATTTGCAGCATGCATGGATCAACAACTGGAAAAGACATTGTCATGGAAGTGCAAAAAGTTTTGCAAGACTATAACCTTCAGTGGAATCAGCTTCGATGTGTTACAGTTAATGGAGGAAAATATATGGCTGGAGTGAGGAAAGGTTGGATGGGGAAGATCAGGACTTAGCTGGAAGATTTGCAACTTCCGAGTGCTCTGTTCATACACTGCATAATACATCAACAAGCAATCTGTGGGAAAGACTTAGATATTTCTTGTGTACTGAAACCAGTCGTTTCTGCTGTGAACTTCATTCGGTGACATGCACTCAATCACCGTCAGTTCCAGGATTTTCTTGAAGAAATTGATTCTGAATTCTGTGACTTGCCTTATCACACATCAGTGAGGTGGCTCAGCTGCGGTAAAGTCCTGTTTCGTTTTTACAAGCTCCGAAACGAAATAGATGTTTTCCTCACTGAAAAAGATTGAGCTGATCCCCAGCTGTCAGATCCTACCTGGCTGTCACAAAGTTGTCATTTTTGGTCGACATCACATCCCACATGAATAAACTGAATTTGAAACTTCAGGGAAAGACAAACCTCGTCTGTGATCCTACAGAATCATCAAAGGATTTTGGAGAAAGCTGTCATTGTTTGAAGCACAACTGGAAGGACAAAACTTTTCTCATTTTCACAGTTTCAAAGAGTTTTGCGCTACAATCGCCAATGATGTCAACCTCGATTTTCGGAGAAAAAAAATATTATTCATGACTAGAAAAAGCATGTTTTAGAGAGATTTTCAGATCTTGACAGAACTGAGAGTGACATTCTTCTGTTCCAGTATCCGCTCGATTGTGACCTTGATGATGTGCCAGTTGAACTACTGTTGGAGCACATTGATTTGCAAGCAAATGACTTGTTTAAAGAGAAGCACATAGAAGGAGCACTTATTGAATTTTACTGCTGCTTATCTGATGTTGAGTTTCCGAAACGAAAGAAATATGCCACTGGTATGGCATCATTGTTTGGAACAACATATATCTGCGAACAAACATTTTCAAAAATGAAGTATGCGAAGTCAACACATCGAACAAGATTGATTGATGAACATTTGAAAACAATTCTCTTGATTGGATGCAGCTATAGCAAACCAAACATTGATGATATCTTGAAAGCCAAATATCAGTTTCACAATTCTCACTAGCCGTTTTTTGCTGCTTAGTTTGTGAGATTCGGATATGTGCACACAAGGTCTCATGTAACTACATTTTTTGCTAATGTTGCCTTCTTTAATGACTTTTTTAACGTAAATAAATATGTTGGTTATCTTTGTTGTGTGTGTGTGTGCGTGCATGCGTGCGTGCATTGCATGCTACTCACCCATGATTAACTTAGTTTTTCGTCATTTTAACCAGAGCCTTTGTTCTGGCTTGCAAGTATTGTTAAAGTTAGTTGCATATCCTGTATAGGACGTTCGCAATTAACAACAGCATTCTTCAACATCTACTAAAATCAAATGCGCTATCTCGTAACACCAAAATCACAATATACAAAACACTGATCAGACCAGTTGTGCTGTTTAGCTCTGAAATCTGGAGTACAACGAAAGGAGACGAAGCCTTGTTACAAACCTTTGAGAACAGAGTTTTAAGATGCATCTTTGGACCCATTAGGGATACACAAAGTGGAGAGTGGAAAAGAAGAAGTAACAAAGACATTTATGATCTGTTTAAGTCCCTGCTAATCACTGGTATCATGAAGGCTAATAGACTACAATGACTGGGGCATATAGAAAGAATGGAAGATAATAGGGAAACAAAACTCGCTTACACTCAGGAAATAAATGAGGTAGACCAAGAAGACGGTGGAGAGATAATATATACAGACCTACAAGCACTTGGAATCAACGACTGGCAAGAGAAGGTCAACCAGAGAGACGAATGGAGACGGATTGTATCTGCAGCAAAGAACCTCAATGGCTCGGAACGCTGAAGAAGTAAGAAGAAGAAGAAGTTGATGTCTTGGCAAGTTTACGTTCAGTAGCTTGCCATTGCTTTCTGACTGACCAGCACCCATATCATAGCGTAAAAATCCAGCGCAACGCGGTCTGCTGCCAAACCGCGCGCAGCTGTGTTTCAAACACGGGTATACAGGATTATGAACTGCTTCGGTAGGAACTTCGCCACGTAGACCGGCGTAAGTATTTACAGAATGAGTATCTGGCCCGCGCTCGTCATTTTGTCAGTTATCCGGCCCGCCGTGAAAAAAGTTTGGTGACCCCTGCTCTAGATCAAACAGTACAGCTACAGTTTAATATTTACTTTAAAATGCTTTATAAACATACACAAGGTTAGCTGCATTTGTTCAAGTATCCTTTCTTGGAGTATAACTTCTCAATCCCAATGGAAGAGGGGGGTTATATTTCTCCAGATGATCTTGCCTTTTTCCAACACTTTTCCATAAGTATTCTGTAAAGTAATGAACCTTATGCCATTTAATCTAGTGTGGTCTTTTGTTTTCATTTGGGGAGTGGTGTGAGATAACAAAGCAACCACTCTTCAGGTAGAGTTGACCTTTTAATGCTATGGTTGAAGAAGTTTACCATTTCTTCTGTGTCACGTAGATCCTTCAACCGAGTATTTCTCACACATTCTGGTCCTGGTGCAGTTTCTTATTTCCTTCAGCATGTACAAGCTTTAATGATTTGCTAAGAAAGTCAAGTAACAGTTTGTGATTATTTCTTAAATAGAATCCACCATTTGTGTACTTTGCTTATGTTTATCATATTCATTTGATAAGAGGGGAAAAACAATAGTACACCATTTGGGAAAATAATATAAGCAAGTACACATGATGAAATTAATAGTAGACACATTTTAGTCACCATCTATTATAAAATATATTTATTCTAGCCATTGTGACTTTTAATTGTTCTGTTACTACCTTGTAATACATGGTGTTATCATCAGAGGTCACAATGATATCCCAGTCATCAACTTCCTCTTTTGTAACAGTTTCTGCTATTAATTAAATCGGTTGCTTGCCTGACTGTGTTGGTTGGGTCTCCTCAAATTGATCCACACACTTTTGTTTCCAGTTGCATAATTTATGATACAGTTGTACAATTATGAGGGGCGGCTTGTCGAGTGGGTAGAATGCTAGATTCTCCTTCAGCAGACCTGGTTTGAATCCTTAGTAAGGGGTAAAAAGAAAACCCTAACAGTTTGCTGTGACTGCACTAGCAATGTAACCTTAATTCCTGTCAAAAACGTGAAATAATTTACGAAGTCATCTACAGCTTATAGTACCTTGCAGTGTATGACAGGGGTGTCTTGAAAAAACAAAATGCAACATATAATACAATTTTAAAGCATTGTTAATGTTTCCATTTCTCATCAGATGTGAATGCTGCACAACTCAGTTTAACTGTTACTGGTGTGACAGAAAACCTACCATCTGGATCATGTAGCCCTAGCCTGACACTAAACAAATCAAATGACCTGAAGTTGTGCTGCTCCAACACAGCCAAGCCTTGTTATCCTCAAATGTCCTTTAATGGAACTGTGATCACCAACAATACTGAGATGTGTGTTACATACCCAACATCTCAACTAGCTTCAGATGGGATTACAGGGAATCTGGATCTGTCATATTCTATGTGTACCCAGACTGGCTTCATTCGAGGAAACAATTGTTCGGTGATGCCAAAACCAGGTACGCTTCTTTGTTTATCATATCTAACAAATGTTAAAGATATTTGAAGTGAAATATTCTGTATATTTGTCTTACATGTAATGAAGTATAACAGTGCTACAAAATTAGTGCTAACACATGCAAGATTTGTACAGTGTAAACATGTCTGTGTATGAATGTATGATTGCTGTAAATGTCAGAAATATTTTACAAATTGGGCAATATAAAACAAAATATGTGCCCATGGTAACACGTTGACTAACATGGCCATCTCCCAGCCCTATGGTCATATGATTGAATCTCCATTGAGGTGGAAACATTTTTTGTAAATTTTACTTGGGTTCCCATGTTAAACCAACCTAAAACAAGTATTAGGAAATGTTCTGAAAAGTAGAGGCGGCAAGCAAGAGATTGACAACATGACATATATAGTGCCAGTTGGTCAATACACATGTGGGGCTGGCATC
Organism: Cepaea nemoralis; assembly: GCA_014155875.1. Lineage (NCBI taxonomy): Eukaryota > Metazoa > Mollusca > Gastropoda > Stylommatophora > Helicidae > Cepaea > Cepaea nemoralis. The sequence goes on from JACEFZ010014556.1 coordinate 70,826, forward strand.
ATATACCAAACATGTTTTGTGTTGTTGGAAAGGTTCCTTTACATAAAAGATATAAACATTCAACAGAATTCTGTGTAAGATTGCATGTTGCCACAATTATGTCATAACATAGATAGGTATTGATAAGAAGTATTATGGCAGTAGAAGAAAACAAACATACATTGCAAAAACTGGGATGGAATAAACCAGAACTGAATGAGATCAGGGTAAAGTGCAATTAAAATACTTCAGACATGTAAACAATGTGCTGAAGTGGACGTGTGCATGAGGAATTCAAAGATCCTTGTAGGCAAAAACAAAGTGAAATAAGTTCCCCTTACCAAATATTGTTATTTGGGTGTAAAGAACTGTGTCTTCACATATTCTAGGCAAAGACATAATATGGCGAGGTGACAATTCCCTACCTTGCAAGATGTAGGTAGACATCGTGACATATCTGAATTACTGAACGAAAGGTTAAGAATTATGTGTCTTCAGAATATAATAAATGTGATGATTATTTGCTACTTATGCACAGTGAAAGCTACAACATTATGTAGAGGCAATAACATCTTTCTACAGGAAAGCAGAATAAGCTTCTGCTAATTATTTCCTTGTTTAATGACAGATGAGACAACTATAGAATCCACCAGCTCATCATCTAACAGAACTGGTATTATTTATGTCCGTGCTATAATCTAGTCCCAGCAACCGCTTCCCTATATATTACATTTATTATGCCAGCAGTCGTAGCAGCTTTTATCATTTATGGAAGAGCACCATGCTAATTTATATATTGTCTAAACTGTTCACATTTTTTAAGTGTTTGGAGTATGGAGTGGGGAAGGAATTTACAGTTTAGTCAAACTCATACATAGGCAAGGTAGTATTTTTTTAACACAGATAATTAATAGTGTTTTTCTTGTGAATTACTTACATTGAAAGGTATACTACCTGCCCATCAGTAATACATCTGCCTTACATACTTTACAAATAAGATATGCCTCTTGTATGACAGGCTAGATGCAGATGTAATACTTACAATTAGTTGAGATGTTATTCATTCATTTTTATTTTTAAATATGAAGCTGCAGCTAGATTTTTTTGTTTTGTTTAATGATAAGACTAATAATAACAGCAAGAATATTAATCTGGGATTTGGCATGGCAGGTATTTTTCTTAACTGTTCAGATGTTAATGATAATTTATTGTGAATCACTGTAGTGTGAAATTCATGACCTTGTAATAGTTTAATTAATTATGTATGTAAATCTTGCAATGATTTGTACATTTTAAAAAGCATAACAGCATTGTGATTTACAAAACCTATGTGGTTATTTCATTATACAAAATGGGCTGTCTACAAGTCTCTGCCCTCACTATGAAAGAAGTGACATAGAGAACTTAATGTCCTATAGTGTGTGTGTTACTTTACGTTATAGCCACCACTTGAGTTTACACACTTAAGCATCTCTGATTCACCTGGACAAAATTATGAGAATAGAACAATTCTGTTTATTAAAACTAAGCCTGTTAATGGCATGCTAGTAAGACTTCTTTGTTGCTGTCAATATAATTTGCATTGAGCTTTTTGTTTTAAGATTTGGGTAATGCAGAACAAATCTGATAGTCCCAAATCTGGACAGTAAGGTGAGATAGAAATGACTATATTAAAATCCGTAGCTACTAACTAAACAAGTTATACTTGTGAGCGAATCTGTTGATTTTGAAGCACGGGAAGATTTTGAGTGTATTCTATCCCACATGTTCTGGTCACAGCCTTTGTTAAAAATGTTGGTAATAAGGAGATCTGTGTAGTGGTGTTCATTAAGTGTGTTGCCACAAGGCAAATGTTTCAATAGGAGATATTTAGCAACAACAACAACACAATCAGCATCATGTGTTCTGCAGATATGTGTGTTCCAGCTTGGGAGGTGTTGGAGATCCCTTGCATGCTGGGAATTGTACAGGTGAACCCATGAGTCATCACAATCTTAACTTATTCTTTTGAATAGGAAGTTCATCACAGGCATTTCTTGTCCAGTATCTGGTTTCAACTCATTGGCACTCTGAATAGCATTTGTCATGCGATTCAGAATCCCCATTCATTCCTGGCCAACAGTGGTCGCCCCAACTCCCATATGCTGACTACATTATGGTTTGCCCCATGTGCAGTACTTATGTCCAGTAAGAGAACAGAACTTTGAGCTAACCATACACCTGTTGAACTCTACCTGCCCTCTGGTAGAACTAGTTGCCTTTCATGTAAGTCTACTCTCTGATGGGCACGTGGGATTGGGCAACTTCTCATGGCAGGGTGCTTATATTTTCCTTGATCTGTGCAGCCCTTATTTCCTCTGGGAGGTAAATTGGTGGTAGCTGAAGCTCCGTGTTAATTTTTTCCTGAGACCTGGTCTGCACAACAGTTAGCAGTTTCATTGGTTCCCCTCTATATTGATTGATTGATTGATTGATTTAGGAACCGACATCACAGCATTTGGGGCATTCCCATAAGCGCTTCATCCCCATCCTTAGCAGCCAGCGAAGAGTTTCAACACCAATAGTTCCAGTAGCAATCTGACTATATGTCTGTCTCGCTTTTCCTCTGAGCGTCGAGCATCGGCCAGATCCCCTCGTCACTTCTCACTGCCTCATTCTTTCCAGACTATGGTGATCCATTTGCTCCTCCGAGGTGTACATGTGCTCCCTCAAGGCCGCAACCACGTCTGCCTTGTCATGCATCAATACTCCGCCAAGTTTTGCCAAGCCAACCAGTCTGTCCTCCTATTCATTCCCCAGCACACCTGTATGCCCCGGAGAAAAGATCCAGGTGATGCTTGCCACCCGTGACCTCCGAAGTGAAGCAAGCCACTCTGCATGAAGCCTGCCTGTCCTCACCCTTCTCAGCATACCCTCTGAGTCAGCTACAACCACGATGTGTGTATGTATCATGCTCTCCATCCATCGGAAAGCTGCACTGACTGCTCCCACCTCCATTCCCAAGCTAGAGGCCATGGTATCATACGACAGGCTCTCCTGTACCAAACTTCAACCACCAGCTTTTGCTAAGAATCCCCAGGCACCTCTCCCATCCCCCAACACCGAACCATATGTGCAGATAATCACATCATCCAGGCGAGCACTATCCTGAATTAGTTGCTGGATTTCCACTTACATGGCCCCCGCTGGCCACTCCCCCACACTCCTGGCTGGCCACTCCCCGCACTCCTGGCTCAATGTGATTATAACTCTGCACAAGTCCCCTACAACCCAGAACCATTGGGTATATTGGATTATGCAAAACTGCCACTGATATATTCCCACTGACATACATGAAAGTAATTTGCACCTTTTTAATGGACAAAGTTAAGGCGGTGGAGTTTTTAGTCACTCTTTTTTTTTTATTCAGTGGATTTAGAATGAAGGCTGTGGATCACATCAAGATTTTATTTATAGCTTGAGCCTCAGAACTGGGTATTGTAGAGATTTTTGTAGAGTGAGTAGGACATTTTCTGTACTAAATCCCAGTGTCGGTTGTTGTACTGGCCTGGCTGATTGAGTCAGTTATTTTCCTTGCTGATTTTCTCCCTCCCTCCCTTTCTGTCTCTACTAAGCACATTTCCATTTTCTTTTAGTGAATCTCTCGGTCTCTCCTCTTATTCTTGTCAAATGTGTGCTCTTGTTCTTTCTCCTTCCTTTCTGTCTCTACTAAGCACATTTCCATTTTCTTTTAGTGAATCTCTCGGTCTCTCCTCTTATTCTTGTCAAATGTGTGCTCTTGTTCTTTCTGTATAATTTCTTTTAATCTGTTTCTTTCCTTCAGCCTCAACTATCTCTCTCAACCTGCTAGACATATCTGTATATTGCAGCTCCACTCCAGATAGTCCCATTTCCCAGCTCACTGCTGGTAACTCTTCTGTCTTCTGCCTTTTATCAGCAATCTTCTACGGTAGTTTTAATAGCCAAAATATTTGGTAACTACTTACAACAATGGCAATTTACAACCCCAAAAACAAATATACAGCCAGACATATTCAACCTAGGTAGATTAGTAAATGTTTGTATATCACAATGTTAGTACACAATGAAAACACACATGTGATCAAATGATCAGAGAATTTTAACAGCCATGTGTGCTAAAAAGTTAAGGTACACAACCATTTGTTAATTATATTTTGAAATTCCCCAAAACTTCTGTACTATTACACCTTAATGTGTAGGTAAAATGCCTCTGGGTAAAATTTTTAACAAGTATTCAATATAGTGATTGGCAGTGTGCAAACCATATCCTAGACATAATTCCCTAATCACAAACAGGCCACTGGGTCTTCTGGAGTTGGCTCATTATTCTGAGGTATATTCTAAAGGAATGGTCCTGATAGAATTTGAGTTTGTTCTTTTGACAGAAAAGTACCTATGACTACTCCTGCACACTGATAGAATAACTTAAACTATAGTCTAGAAGTCGTAGGAACTCCAACGCGGAGCAAACACGGCAGGGGGCTTCTGATCTTCAGAAGGGTACCCCTTTCTTCAAGTGTTTTGGCCCTTTACACTCTTGACACTCTCTTGGGGCAAGCCCACCTGGGTCATGACTCCGGCCGTCTGTCCCCTGCCGTGGAGACGTTCTTTCGGTCATTTAGTTATCCCTTATGTGATTAAAGAAAGTTGGTTGAACGAGCAATGCAAACAAATTGAATTAAATTCCATTAAAGATCAAAAAAGTATGCACAGACAAATCAGTGAGCTCACAGGAAGAAAAATAAGAATAAATACAGGGTGTTTGAAATCAAAAACAGGAAAGATATTATTGGAGGAAGGTGCTATAATGAAGAGGTGGAATAAGTATATAAGAGAATTATATAATGGAGAAAGGGAAGAATTAACAGAAGAAAGTAACTTAGAAGGCCCACCTATTCTAAAAGAAGAAGTCACTGATGCTATGAAACATATGAAGAAAGGAAAAACAGCTGGGCCAGATGAAATCAGAGTAGAAGAATTAGAAGTATTGGGAGAATTTGGGGTAGATATATTAACCAAAATGCTAAATGATATTTACAACAGTGGATATTTACCGAGCGATATGGTAAAATCTGTATTTATTTCAATACCAAAGAGACCAGGAGCAATTGAATGTGAAGATTTTCGTACAATTAACCTCATAAACCATGTCACTAAGCTTCTACTCAGAATTATAATGAGAAGAACAAGAAAGAAAATAAAAATGGAAATTAGTGAAGAACACTACGGTTTTATGGAAGGAAAGGGTACAAACAATGCAATATATATATTACGAACACTAATAGAAAGGCCAATAGAGAAACAGAGGAACATATGTTTATGCTTCATAGATTATACTAAGGCATTTGATAAAGTAAAACATGATGAGCTGATTAAAATGTTGGAAGATATCAACATTGATGGGAAAGATTTAAGAACAATAAAGAATATATACTGGAACCAAGTAGCAGCAATTAAAATGGGAAATAAAGAGGGTAGTTACGAACATATAAAGATAGGAGTACGACAGGGGTGTGTCTTGTCACCCAATCTCTTCTCCCTATATTGCTAAGTAATAATGAGAGAGATCGAAGAGAAGAGGAATACTAATCGGAGGATATAATATAAATAATATACGCTATGCAGATGACACAGTATTGGTGGCCGATAATGTAACAGACCTACAACAATTATTGGACATTGTAGTATCAGGGAGTGCACAGAAAGGACTCTCCTTGAATATCAAGAAAACAGTAACAATGGTGATATCAACGAAAATGGGGACACCAAAATGTGACATAGAAATAGAAGGGGAAATTCTCAACCAAGTGGATAATTTTAAATACCTAGGGGCACTTATAACATCGGATGGAAGATGTACAACAGAGATTAAGAGCAGAATAGGGCAGGCAAAAGCCGCATTTCAGAAAATGAAGAGTATCTTATGCAATAAGTCGCTATCAATGAATGTAAGAAAGAGAGTGCTAAAATGCTATATAGAACCAGTTTTGCTGTATGGCAGTGAATCTTGGAATGTAAATGAACAAATTAGGAAGAACTTAGAAGCAACAGAGATGTGGTTTTTAAGACGAATGTTGCGAATTCCTTGGACTGCCAGAGTAACTAACAACGATTGCCTGAAAGAGGCTAATGAAACTAGAACACTATATACAACAATAAGAAAGAGACAAACAGCTTTCTTTGGTCATGTGATGAGAAGAGAGGCATTGTAGAACATCGTGACAACTGGAATTGATCGAGGGAAGAGAGGCAGAGGCAGACCAAGAGAAATGATGCTGGACGGATTGAGACGGTGACATCGAGGAATATCATCAGCAGAGTTGATCCAGAACACAAAAGACCGAGATCTGTGGAGAGCCATGAACGCCTATGCCAGCCGGCATGGCACTTGATGATGATGATGTTACGCTTGTCCCTTTGCTGTTATCTTGTCCATTCTCAAGCCCTTCCTTCCTTGGTGGGGACAGCCCGTGCAGTCTGTGCCTGCCCCTTGACATGTGTGGTCGTGGGATGCTAACTTCATCCCCTGCCACGGCCTCTGCCGCCTCCACTTATCTCCGTTGCCATGTGCCTTCCTTGTGCCCCATTCACGGCACCACATCCTTTTTGGAAGCTGGATTCTTCCTTTCTACTCGGACCCACCTCTTGGTTTGTCTGGAACTGACTGGACCACATAGTATGCATATTTCGTGACATTGTGAGGTGGGGGTTATTATGGCAGCTATGCTAAATGCTCTAGGACTGGGTGCGATCTACGGTCGATTACCGCTATATTGTGGAGGTTAAACGTCGGTCGACATTTCCGCGATTGACCACACTGGGACTCGCCACCACGTTCGAAGGAAGGGCTATAGAGCTGACACGATACATCTGTAAAGTTTGTGGTTTTGATTGTGAAATTGGGGTATTGCAGTCATCGCTTCTAACCATACTAGTGCCGAGAATCATTTCAATTTTGGTTGCGGCAGTTCCACAGCCAGCACAAGGCCTTTTCGGCAGTCTCAGACAGTTGTTTTTGGGCCCGGGCCTTTGCACGTCCTGTGATGCCCATTCGCTTCAGCACATCAAACACGGAGTAGGAGACAAGACCTCGCGCGCCAACCTTGACGGCGAACAGCCTGGCGGTGTAACCCTCCTGCCTGAGACTTGCGACCATGTCATTGTACTTCTCTGTCTTATGCAGGTGTTGCTCCTCAATATTCGACTCGTACTTGACAGTAAGCTCAATCAGCGTTAGCTGTTCGGCTGATGAGGAGCTAAGCACAGTGTCAGGCCGCAAGCCAAACTTTCGGATCACCTCAGGGTAATCACCACGGCCCTTTAAGTCTACGGTCAGTTGCCAGTCCCTCACACCGTCGAAGACGGTAGCAAGCGGCAAGTTGTCAGCTTTACCATTTTTGCTCCCTGCTCGGACGAAGATTTCCATCAGCCTCGATCCATGCCCCTCTTTGTTAGCCTTCATTCGTGCTACGTCCACAATGGCGGCCAACTCAGTAAGGACTTTGTTATGCCACCAAATGAACCGCCTTTGGGTCAGGGCGACCTTACAACCAGACAGCATGTGTTCCGCTGTCTGGACTATCTGGGCTTTCTTATGGAGGGGACAGAACGGGTCTGTGGTTAACCCCCACGTCGCCAAGTTGGCACCTGATGGCAGGACATCGTAGAGGGATCGGATGACAAAACTTAAACGCAGCGGTGCCATGCGCCAGATCTCATTCCACGTAATGGATCTCTGCACTACCGCCTCCCATGACATCCACAGCATCTGCTGCACTTGCTGTGCAGCCTTGCGGACTCTTCCGTCATCTTCCCCTTTGCAGATCTCCTTGACCACCAGGTCCCTGCGTTCCTTGGCATTCGCCTTCGACCACATTGGATCATTCACTTGGAATCCAAATCCCTGCTTGCCAAGCTGGGTGTGGCCCGTTACCTCCTTCAGCTGCAGTGTAGTCTTGGCTTGTTCGACTGCGCTGACGACTTTCCACTTCCTTCCCATCTTCAAGGTAGGACTAACTTACAGCTAATTAGCATAGCTGCCATATTAACCCCCACCTCACATTGTCACGAGATATGCATACTACGTGGTCCAGTCAGTTGCAGACAAACCAAGAGGTGGGTCCGAGTAGAATGGAAGAATCTGGCTTCCAAAAAGGGTGTGGTGCGTGAACGGGGCACAAGGAAGGCACACAGCAATGGAGATAAGTGGAGGCGGCAGAGGCCATGGCGGAGGATGAAGTTAGCATCCCACGACCACACATGTCAAGGGACAGGCACAGACTACACAGGCTCTCCCCACCGAGGAAGGAAGGGCTTGAGAATGGACAAGGTAACAGCAAGGGGACAAGTGTAACATCAGGGATAACTAAATGACCGAAAGAACGTCTCCACGGCAGGGGACAGATGGCCAGAGTCATGACCTGGGTGGGCCCACCCCAAGAGAGTGTCAAGAGTGTAAAGGGCCAAAACACTTGAAGAAAAGGGTACCCTTCTGAAGATGAGAAGCTCCCTGTCGTGTTTGCTCCGCATCAGAGTTCCTACGACTAACTTGTGGCTGGTCCACCAGACATGCCTGGAGAGACGGGCTACTGCTGTGGCTGACCAGTACAGCCCAGTGGTAAAGTGACCCCGCTGTTGTCTACACCATCGGGACAGACAGCGGACCGGGCTGATAACCCCTAACGCTGTATAAACCTCAATATCAATCAACAAACATGAATATACAACCCAAAGGAAAGCACCCCCAGGATCCTGCGAGAGCGGGGGAGAGTGAAGGATCCATTGGCGACAACATGGATACGATTCGGACTGTCCAACCAACCACGAGCTCAGAACTACGGATTTTGGTCTGGCCATGCGTTTGTGGTAGGAACTTCCAGACCTTCAAGGGAATGAGAATTCATGCTGAAAAGAAGAAATGCGGGAGTGCGTCATAGGAGATGCAACAGCGCAGCCCTTGCGAAAGGGTTGCCGATGTCACTTGTGACGATGCCACCTGTGACATACCCACGCACCTTTCCGAAAGGGTGAAGATCAAGTTCCCTAGTGCCAACAGGAAGGAAGAGTGGGCAATGTTGTCCTGTGTTTTAGACGAAGAGCTAAAACACATATCCCTTGAGGAGAAACTAGTAAAGTTCAGTGAAATTGTCTACCTCCACTCGCACAGCATCATCGCGAGCCTGGCTTTTCTGGCCTTAAACTCTTACATGAGGGACAGGAATGGGAGGACGAGCTTGCTCTGCTTACAATAAAATGTGACTAGAATATATTACTGGATCTTTGTTTTGTTTGATACATTTCTCCCATTGAAGTGACTAGATGAATCATATTGTGGATGAAATAAACTCACATAGTCACTGAAATTATTTGAAAGTGGGGCATTTGTTATCGCCCATTATAATCACAAAATAACCATGCCACCATTCTGTCTGCATAACCCATGTTTCATAGGTCTAATTGCAGAGTCCTTGGCATTTTTGAGTAACAATTTATTGTTTGTCAAATACAGTATACAATGTGACCACAATTTAACACATGTTAAGAGATGGTCGAGGTTGTACTTCTATAGCCTGTCAACTACATATGGTTTCCTGAAGACTGATTAACTCTCTTTTCCACACAAATTGGTATATGTTCGATTACTCAATTTGCTTACTGTCATTCTGTTCTACCTGTGTTGTTTGTCCATCAAGAATGATGATGACCATTCATTTCATCCAGTGGGGTTGAAAGTATGGAGCCGTGAGTTCTAAGATGGCTGATAAGGCCTATTTTGGCTCAAAATGTTCTTTGACAATGTGGGCAAAGAATGCGTGACGTTCCAGGAGGAGGATCTCCTGCGGTGGTTTTTCTGTCCAGCCTTTTCTTCACAGCTCTTGCAGTCCTGGTAGCTTCACAAGTGACTGCACCCAAGTGTAATGATGTACGCCACAAATTACGGTCTTTAGCAGCAGTCTCTCAGGTGTCATGATGCATTCCAAAAGCTATCAGTGAAATTTTCAGAGTATCTTTAAAGTGTTTCCTCTGGCCGCCTTGGGAGCGTTTACCACAACGCAGCTCGCCGTAAACAAATTTGGTTAGGGAGCCTGTGATCTAGCATGCGAGTTAAGTGACCAGCCCAGCGAATCTGATTCTTCATTAGTAAAGTGTGGATACTGGACATGGAAGATCTTTCTAGAACTTCAGTGTCTGGGATCTTGTCTTGCCATTTAATCTTCAATAGCTTCCTACGGCAGACTGTGGAAGTGGTTTAATTTCCTAGCATGTCGCTGATAAACAGCCCATGTTTCACAAGCATATAGCAGTGTGGATAATACAACTGCTTTGTAGACTTTCAGCTTTGTTTGCAGGCTTATTCCATTTCTGTCCCATACATCCTTGTACAGTCTGCCAGAGGCCACCCTGGCATTGGAGATTCTTGCATTCACTTCATCATCAATTGTGGCAGCTTGTGACACAGTGCTGCCAAGATAGGTGAATTTGTCCACAACACTTAGTCTATGACCATTCACTGTGATATTCGGCATGGTGTGATTATTCCCTGGAGCTGGCTGGTACATAACTACAGTCTTCTCCAAGTTGATATTGAGCCCAAAGTTGGCACAGGCATGTGAGAAAGCTGAAACATTATGTTGCATGTTCGCCTCTGAGTTGGCGTATAGAGCGCAATCATCAGCAAACAGGAGCTCTTTGACGGTGTCGCTGTTAATTTTTCAGCCTTCTGAGATTGAATAACTTTCCATCCACGCAGTAGATGATGTCTATTTCAATGTCATTGCTCTCGAAGGCATTCGTCAACATAGCTGAAATCATGAGGCTGAACAGTGTTGGTGCCAGGACACAGCCTTGCTTCACTCCATTGGTGGCAGGAAAGGGATCAAACAGTTCACCATTTTCCTGTACTCTTGCCTGGATGCCATCATGAAATAGCCACACTATTTGAACAAACTTTCGTGGACAGCCATATTTTGCCATAATTTTCCACAGCCCTTCTCTGCTGACTGTATCAAAAGTCTTGGTAAGATCAATGAAAGTGGAGAATATTTCAGAGTTGTGTTCCTGACATTTCTCTTGCAACTGCCTTGCAGCGAAAATCATGTCAACAGTTCCTCGTTCTTTTCTGAAGCCACATTGACGCTCAGGAAGAAGACCTTGATCGAGATGGGTATGAGGCGATTAAAAAGAATTCTGGCGAGTATCTTCCCTGCAATTGAGAGCAAGGAGATTGTCGTAATATTTTCCTGGGGTGAGGGAAGGACACTATTACACCTTAATAACGGGATAGAGGCACTCTGGGAATACGATTACTCTCAGTCTACAGACCCCTCCAGCCCTTGGATTCCTATCTCTCTCACTATCAACCACAGGACAATACTCCTTTCACCTCTCATCCAGAACAAATGACACGACTCCGGCGTCTACACATAATGACTAGATGATATAATGTACAAGATGATTGTCAACAAGGGTAATGTTCATGAGAGAATCCTGGCGACCGCCAGGCGATAGAATATATGGCTATCTGGATTAGCCTCAGGCCGTCTTACTCTTCACTGTACACAGCGCACGATACCACAAGGCTTAAGAGGTCACTCATCTTCACACTTAGCATTGAACGTCTCTGCCGAGGTGTAGACTCAGCTGGCCTGACTAACACGCCGATGTGGTGACTCCGAGTTGCGTTGATACGTGATGATTTCTGACTAACATCGCTGTAGAAGTTCTGAAGGCCTATCACTAAAGATTCACTGGTAAGGCCGGTGTTAGACAACGGTCCTAGGAAGCCACCATATAACGCTGTCAAAGTTCTTGAAATAGATGGTGGTCTCTAACGGGATCAAGATGGGTATAACTGGGCCTATAAGTGCTGGAAGTTGGCACACGTCAAGTGGACTCTTTCCCTCAAAGTCAATACTGGTAGCGGGTGACCCTGCAATGAATGTCACCAACATTCATATTATGAAATGGTAGACTTCCCGGAACACCAGGCCATCCTGAAGTAAAGGGTAATGTAGTTCTTCTCTACTCGTTGGGCCAGTGGGCCACAATGTCAAAATGATCACAGACACGAGGACAATATACTCGCCCGTGCGTAGCCATCATAATACCTGGTGGACTGACTGAAGATCATTTCGCAGTCGAGACTGGGACTGGACTGTGGTGTAGTGACTTCGCAGCACGTGGTGTTGTGTAGAAGCCTCACTTCACGTCATGTATGTCAGCCAGCCATGTTGCCACCTTCACCAAGTCATCTTACTCTGGTCCCGTCAATTAGGTCTCTCAGAAGGTAGAACCTGCCAAAGACAACACCATGTGTGAATAGCGTGACTCAGAATTACCACCAGGGGGTACACGTTACCTATGTGTACTCAGCATAGACCGGTGTCGCCATGACAAGGCCAGCACCCTCACAGACCAGGATCCACTGCCGAAGATGAACTAGGTCTGGGTCTTAACAAGCACTGGCTGAACCATCCTCCTTCTCGAACCAGTCTTGGGTAGGGCTGGGCATCTGGTCATGGTGTCTGCGAACTCCTTCCGTCCTGAAAAGACTTCTAATGACACAATACACCAGGTTAGTGGGTTAAAAGTACCTAGAGACATAATGGCACTGAAGGAGGGCCGGTGACAACCCAATTCCCCTCCCTCGGAGGTAGCCCCCTCTCCCTGGTTCTAGTTTATGATTACCCACTATACAACAGGTTTCCCGGAGATCGAGCTTCGATCCAGGAAATTAATAGATTATACAGGGAAATCCCCCTGTAGCGGAAGTCCACATCCCGCTCACTCCTCCCCTAGTTAGGGTCAGAGCATTTGGAACAGTGTTCAGCTAGCTGTGACCAGCTCTGTCGCATCCCCCAGTTTCCCCAGTGTCAACCTCTCGGGAACCCACTTTATATTAAGATGGTGTTTCGTTAAGGTGACCAATAACATAAAGAGTATGAGGAAAGCCCAGAAAAGCCAGTGGTCGCCACACCAAAGGATTTGGACTTCGACACCCACAATGTCCTTCAAATGACTTTCGACACGTCCGGCGGCCATCGCATGGGTTTCGTCTAGTTCGGCCAAGTCCCCTGATACCTCACTCGACCTAGGTTCCACAATGCCTTCGCCAACTTCCGGTTGCGTCGGCGACGTTGGAGTTCTAAGGCCACCCAGGAGTGAACTCGGACTACTATCACTATTGGGCCTGTCCTAATTTTCCCCAACTACTTGTAGCGGCGATAACACGCGTTCACCAACTTGTACAATGGTAACCGTACAAAACAGGCCTACACTCCATCGTGTTCAACTGGCCTGCAGTGTTGAGTTAAAACACAAGCCCACATGTTCACCCCTGACTGACCTTTGTGCGCCGGGCGGGACAACTTCGGGTCAACGCGGTATCGACACACATTATTTATCTAAATATGTTTAACGTACCTTAAGACGAACCGTGCATTCAGAATTGAGGAGCTCCCGTCCCAACACTGGACGTTATGTCCATTTTCTTTAAAAAAAACAGCAAGACAACGGCATCCTCTTTCCATTTAACGAATTAACACAGTCGTCCAAAACACAACTTCTCACCAGCAAGGCCTGTTCTCAACTGAGCCAGTCTTTGTTCTTAGAAGGTTATTGCGCATGCGTTACCGGACCCGGTTGGGTTGAGCATCACTCACCCGAACCGTCCAGAAGCCAAGGGCCACCAATCACCCTTGCGTGGGGTACATTAATACCTCAGTTGTATCCCTTAGACTAGGTAGGCTGTTCTAGGCTGACGGAACTAGGAACCAGACTTTTGGGAAGCTTGCAAGAAACTAGAGAACCAGACTTTTGGGAGCTTTACCAGGTGAATTCTCAGCAGTTCCATGACAGAGATGCCTCGGTGGTTGTCACAGGATTGTCGGTTTCCTTTACGTTTGTAAAAGTGGACTATTGACGTGTCCTTGAAATCTTATGGCATGGTCTTGTTCACCCATATTCTTCTACCTATATAAGTTGTGTGGCACTCACGCTGGAATTGATAAGTACAATTATACCAAATGTATTTAGTTTCAATTTTAAATTCAGGGAAAATTCTTCCTAGTTGTTTCAGTTCTGACACCTGTTGTACTTGGATGTTTGTATGTTTATGTTAAGTGGCTCGCTCGTCATCATGGTTTCAGTCTTTGGTATGCAGATCCCTATGTTATATTGTTTACCTGCTAAAGATAATGTGTTTATATGGTTTTCACATTGCTGTTCATCAGTGTAATTATATTAGACCATGTTTATCAGCAAAGAGTAATTAATTCAGGAAAGTGCATTGGTGTTTTTCAGGGTTTGCTTTTACTTCTGAATAATTATCACACTATTTTATTTCTGCCAGACCCATATTTTTTTAGACCAATCTGCAATTGGTGGTTGATATGGTCAGTATCACACCAATTGCCTCAGCTTTCCATCGCATTTCTTGGTATCTGTTTTAGGCAAAGTTAACCTAGACGCGCAAGTCAGTGACAGAAAATGTTCACCTTAAATGGGATTTGAATGTGTGTGCATTTCTCTCTCTCTCTCTCTCTCTCTCTCTCTCTCTCTCTCTCTCTCTCTCTCTCTCTCTCTCTCTCTCTCTCTCTCTCTCTCTCTCTCTCTCTTTCTCTCTCTCTCTCTGTCTGTCTCTCTGTCTCTGTCTCTCTCTCTCTCTCTCTCTCTCTCTCTATCTCTCTCTCTCTCTTTTAGAGAGATGCAACTGATACACCATCATTTAACTAACAAGAATGAAGTGACAATGAAATTTACATTCAGAAACCCAGATTTATGTTAATTATCTGATCTTATTATATCCTTGTTTAGCAACAGATGTGACCACTGCAACTACAGCATCTTCCAGTTCATCATCAAATGCTACTGGTACACTCCGTTTTCCTTCTTACCTGCAGTATTAAAAACCACTGTCCTCTTTTCTGTGATCGATTTTAGTGGTTGTTTTGATTACTACAAGCAGGCCAGTTTAATTCATTGTCTTGCATATAACAATGACAGCAACAAATACAGTAAATAAATTTAGAGGGTAAAAATGTAAAGGTCCTATTTACAAGCCTTAAGTCACATTGAGCATATGGTGATAGAACTGTAATTCTCCTGGGGGAATGTGGTCAGTATCATGCCAGATGTCTTTACTTCGCAGACATTTTCTGGTAGTACATCTGGGTTGACCTGGGAACCCCAGTCAGTTTTAAAAACCTGCCTGATGTGGATTCAAACCCATGCCCACTGGGCAGGCAGGTGAGCAGCCAGCCACTATGCTAACACAGCTCCCAATTTACATTAAGGAACAACATAATTAATTTATTAACACCAGGCTTCCTCCAGGTTGGGGGTTGAAGCATGGGGTTAACATCCCCACCTTTGTAAAAACTATTTTGTTACGAAACAGATAAATAAGCCTCAAATTTGGACTGACTTATTTGGACAACGACCTTGGAACGTTAAAGGACTTTTGAGATTTGGAACATGGGATGCACGGACACTATATCGAGCTGGAGTGGCCGAAGAACTAACCCGGGAGCTGGTTGAATATCACATGGATATAACAGCAATTCAAGAAATAAGGTGGCCAGGAGAGCAAAATGGAATGATTGTAATATATGGAGGAAACACCCAAAATAAACATGAATTAGGAACAGGATTTGTCATTTAAAAAAAGTTGTGGGGGAACGTTCTAAACTTTAAAGCTGTTAATGACAGGATTAGTAAATCACGAATAAAAGGTAAATGGAAAAATATAACGATGATTAATGTATTAGCACCTACTGAAGAGAAAGAAGATGATATTAAAGAAGACTTTTTAATGATCAGGAAGATGTCATAGAAGAAATGCCCAAACAGGATATCCTGATTGTGCTGGGAGAATTCAGTGCAAAAATAGGTAGAAAACAAACTTATAAAAAAGTTGCCACTATGGAAAGCCTACATACAACTTCAAATGACAATGGATGGACAGTCATCAACCTAGCAGAAGCCAAAGGACTGCAAATCAGCATTACCAGACTGCAAAGAAAGGATATACATAAACAAACTTGGTAATCGTGCGGCAAGAGAACCTATAATAAAATAGATCACATTTTAATTAACAACAAAAGTGCATCAAACATGCAACAAGTTAGAAGTTATATAGAGGAGCTGAGTGCCACGGCTACCACTTCCTCATTGTAGCAAAATTTAAAATAAAACTTAAGAGAAATAAAACTTATGCTAAACTACAAAGGTTACACCCAACAAATAACAGAGAAAAACTACAAGAAAGTACAGTCAAAGAGAAATTTGCAGAAATAAAATGTAAACTTGAAATTCTACAAAACCCGTTGGAGGAAAGCGTTGACCAAACTTGGTTGAACATCAAGAATACAATTCAATCTACCGCAGAAGAATGTCTCTGTGTGTTAACCACGCATTGAAAGAACAGATGGTTCAATCAAAAATGTGAAGAAGCAGTCATTAGGAAAAGGAACGCCAGACAGTTGTGGTTAAATGACATCAACAACATCCAAAATTAAGAAGAACTGAATGTAAAGAGGCTACAAAAATAGTTCGGCAGCAGAAGCGAGAATATATGAGCAATATAATCAAAGATATAGAAACTAATCACCAGAAAAACGAATCCAGAAAGTTTTTTAAAGAACTGAAGTCAATGAAATGAGGGCACCAACACAACACATATGGTTTAAAAGACAAAAATGGGAATATGATAAATACCAATGAGGAAATGTGTACCACATGGAAAGAATACTTTATTGAATTATTAAATTGTGAAGCTCCAAGTAACACTTTCCCCACAGGAAGCGGTTCTAACATGTGAACCACAAATTGAATAACCTGCTTTTGAAGAAATCATTTATGTATTAACACGACTTAAAAACAATAAGACAACTGGGACTGATGGAATTGCTGCTGAATTTATAAAGGCAGGCGGCCATCTAAAGCTATACGAACTAATAAAAATCTGGAGAACAGAAGAATTACCCCATGACTGGAAAGAGTCATTATTGATACCTATCTTTAAGAAAGGAGACAAGTTCCAATGTGAAAATTATAGAGGAATATCACTCCTGTCCATAAGCTAGAAGATACTATCCGCGGTATTACTAAATAGAATAAAACCGTATTCAGAAGACATATTAGGTGACTACCAGGCGGGTTTCAGACAAAACAGATCAACAATAGATCAGATATTTATCTTACGACAAATAGCCGAGAAAATTTGGGAATATAAAAGAGACCTCCATAACATTTTTGTGGATTTTAAAAAGGCTTATGATAGTGTCAGTAGGAATGGTCTATGGAATGCTATGCAGGAATTTGGAATACCAAGGTCAACATGACCAGACAATGCATGGAAGATATTTATAATATAGTAACATATAACGGCAGGAAATCAGACCCGTTCTAAATAACATTTTGCTTGAAACAGGGTGATGCACTATCACCTATCCTTTTCAATCTGGCTCTAGAGAAAGTTGTAAGGAAGGTCAAGGAGGAATGTGCTATTGGAGGAACATCCAAACTGCTTGGTTATGCAGATGATATATTGTAGGTGAAAATGAACAAAAGACATTAGAAATATTGACTCACTTAAAGGAAAAAGCTCAACAAATGGGGCTGGTTATCAACCAAGATAAGACAGAATATATGGTAATTTCAAGAGAAGGAACGGCTAAAAACTCTGGCCACATACAAATAGATAATATGACCATTAAAAGAACGGAAACATACAAATACCTGGGTACAATCTTCAACTGCTCCAACATAATAAGGGAAGAAATACAAGCTAGAATCAACTCTGGAAATAAGATATACTATGCACTACAACATCTGCTAAAATCAAATGTGCTATCTCGTAACACCAAGATCACAACATACAAAACACTGATCAGACCAATAGTGCTGTATGGCTCTGAAACCTGGAGTACAACGAAAGGAGACGAAGCCTTGTTACAAACCTTTGAGAACAAAGTTTTAAGACGCATCTTTGGGCCCATTAGGGATACACAAAGTGGAGAAGGGAAAAGCAGAAGCAACAAAGACATGTATGATCTGTTTAAGTTCCCGCTAATCACTGGTATCATGAAGGCTAATAGACTGCAATAGCTGGGGCATATAGAAAGAATGGAAGATAATAGGGAAACAAAACTCGCTTACACTCAGGAAATAAATGACCGTAGACCCTGAGGTAGACCAAGAAGACGGTGGAGAGATAATATACATACAGACCTACAAGCACTTGGAATCAACGACTGGCAAGAGAAGGTCAACCAGAGAGACAAATGGAGACGGATTGTATCTGCAGCAAAGAACCTCAATGGCTCGGAGCGCTGAAGAAGAAGAAGAAGGCTTCATATTGATATTGATCAGTATGATTATGCCTAATCAATGAAAGAAAATGAAGTGACCTTCAGAATTAACATTTATACCATCACTAACATAATGTTTAATTTAAAATAATTTCTTATTGGGTTCTATGATTCTACATGTATTGTATTTTTTTTTTTAAATCCAGATTTCAGTCAGCGTTAATGTTTGTGTGATTCATTGTGCTACTTAAATCGTCAATGTCATGTCAACTGCTTTAGTTATCCACAATGTTATATTAACATATTATGAAGTAGTCAGTAATATAAATGGTCCCCTTTTCATACAGTGAGGTACATTGGGTATATGATGCTAGCTTACAATTTGTATACACCATGTACACACTCAATGTGTGATGGGGTCATGATCTTGCTGGCCACCTTTACTTACCAGAATATTTCCTCATGCCCATTTTAGGCTGTTTCAACTCAGATTCCTGGTCATTGTAAAAGAGGAAATATGCCTTAAGGGGGACCAGTAGACAAGTGTGTTTACTACTGTGCTACTGTTAAGGGTCGCATACTGGGTTTGTAGACATAACACGAGTTAGTGGACAGCGAGTCAGACTGTCACTTCTGTTCTCACTTGTCCGTTGTCATAGAAGTCATCATCATGTACAGGAACTAACTAGAAAAGAAGATACAAACAACTAACTGACTTATCTTATTGATAGAAGGCAAGAGTGACAATTTATCATCATCAAATGCCTTGCCGGCTGGCATAGGCAATCATGCCTCTCGCCAAATTACGATCTCTGACATCATGGTTCAGTTTGTGTGATGGCTCCCTTCCGTGCCATGACAAAAGACTGTCAATAATCTTTTCATGCTGACTTCCTCTATCTCTCTTTCCACAAATCTTTCCATTTGTCACAAAATGTTCCAGTTTTTGTCTACTCATAACTTGGTCAAAAAACGATGACTGCCTCTTTCTGATGTTTGTGTTGTCTTTGCGACTCAGCTTCCCTTAAAACTTTCTGATTGCTCTTTTTGGCTGTCCAGTTAATTTGCAACATTCTTCTATACAACCACATCAACACGGCCTCCAAAGAGTTTTCGTTTGTTTACTAATTATCCAGAACTTGCAGCCATCTGTTAAAATTGGTTCTATGTAACAAACAAGAAGTCTTTTTCTGACTTTCCAGGACAGTGACCTATTGCACAGAACTTTCTTCATTTGATAGAGTTAAGTTTTTGCTTGACCTATTCTGCTCTTTATCTCATTGATGCATCTTCCATCTGATGTTATCCATGTGCCTAGATATCTGAATTCCTGCACTTGCCTTAAAATATCGTCCTGTACTTTAAATGCAAATTTAGGCATAATATGTTTCTTTGATGTCACCATGACTTCTGTCTTTCTATTATTCAAACTATGGCCTATTCTTTCACTCTCCACAACAACTGTATCTATCATTTCCTGTAGATCATTCTGAATTGTTGTTATTACTACAGTGTTGTCAGCATAACATAAGTTATTTATATTATGTCCACCAACCAAGATCCCTGACATATTTTCTGTAGATCTCATTATATATTCACTGTTTCATTGGCACCTTGCCGTCTTGACAGACAATAGTTTGTGCTTTAAAAAGGCATAATTTACCTATGGCGGTAGCAAATGTGACTGATAAGGCCATTTCGCGCTGTAAATGTCCGTTCACAGTGGGTGCATGTGAACACGTGGTCATTTCCACCATCATGCACCATCTTACATCTCACACGCTCGGTGTGTGACTTATCTGCAATAATTTTCTCCTTTGTCTTTATTCCATTTCTGATGTTTGCCCTCCATGCAACGCGTTCAGTGGCAACTTGCTCCCAATGTGCATTATCAATGCCTGTATCAATCATGTCCCGCTTACACACATCTTTGTATTGTAGTAGAGGCCGACCCTGAGATCTCTTACCCATCTGTAATTCACCAAAAAAGATGTCCATCATCCATCCTCCTAAGATGTCCTATCCATCTAAGTCTATGAAGACTGAGCATGGAATAAACCGTCACACAACCTGATCTTTCCAATACTTCAGTATTTGTGATTTTGTCTTGCCACTTAATACCAAGAATTCTTCGCAGACACCGCATATGAAAGCTGTTTAAACGTTTCTCTTGGTGTGAGTAAGTTGTCCAGGTTTCACTGCCATAAAGAAGAGTACTAAGGACACAGGCTTGATAGACAAGGACTTTTGTTTTGGCAGTAAGCTTCCTGTTCTCCCAGACTCTTTTTCTTAACCTGTTCATTGTTGTTGCTGCCTTACCAATCCGGATGTTGATTTCCTGATCTAGGGATAATTTGCTATTTACCACTGATCCTAGATATGTAAAATGGTCTACCATCTCTAGTTCGGCGTCGTCAATAAAGATTGATGGTACCCCATGTGCACCTTGTGACATAATCTGTGTCTTCTTTTTGCTAATTGTTAAACCAAATTCAGAACAAGCATTGGAGAATGCAGATAGTAGACATTGCAATTCTTCCTCAGAGTGGGTCGTAACTGCAGCATCATCTGCAAAAAGCAACTCTCTGATCAGTACCCTCCTAATTTTGGTCTTGGCCTTCAATCTCTGAGCATTGTAGAGGCCGCCATCTGAGCGTGAGTGAATGTATATACCACCATCCTGATCACGAAAGGCATATTTCAGTAGAAGTGAAAAGTATATTCCAAAGAGGGTGGGAGCTAGTACACAACCTTGCTTAACTCCACTCTTGATTTCAAACTCTTCAGAAGTTGCACCATCAAACTTGATTATACCCTTCATGCCTGTGTGGAACGATTCCACAATGGACAGAAGAGTTGGTGGGCAGCCAATCTTCTTTAGTGCCTTGAACAGACCCTCACGACTGACCAAATCAAATGCCTTTGTGAGGTCGATGAAGGCAATAAACAGTGGTTGATTCTGTTCACGGCATTTTTCTTGCATTTGTCGCAATGAGAATATCATATCAATGGTAGACCGGTTCTGTCGAAAGCCACACTGTGATTCGGGGTAGACTTGATCTCCTAGGACTTGAAGTCTGCGCAGAACAATTCTGGCAAATACTTTTCCAACAATACACAGAAGTGAGATACCCCTATAGTTGTTGCAGTCGCTCCGATCGCCCTTGTTCTTGTACAGTGTTATGATGCTTGAATCTTTGAAATCCTGTGGGACTTGTCCTTCTCGCCAGCATAGCTCTATTAGCTGGTGGATCTGTAGAGTGAGTGTGTCTTGCCCACTCCTGATAACCTCTATTGGAATCCCATCCTTACCTGGAGCCTTGCCAGATGCAAGTTCATTTATAGCACACTTAACTTCTGTTATGGTGGGAAGTGTGTCCAGGTGGTCAAGAGTTGGTAGAGCCTCTATGGCGTTGAGGGCATCATCCGCTAGTTTGGTCTCACTTGAGTAAAGCTCCAAATAGTGCTCTACCCATCTGTCCATCTGCTGTTTCTTATCAGTTATGATTTCTCCAGTCAAGGTTTTCAATGGTGCACTTCTTTTGATCATTGGACCACAGGCTTTCTTTATTCCTTCATACATGCTTCTTATGTTTCCCTTATCACTTGCGATTTGAATGGACTCACATAACTTGATCCAATAATCATTTGCACACTGCCTGGCAGCCTTTTGCACATCCTTCCTAGCTTGCCTTAGCTCACTCAGAGTGTTACGCGTTGGTCTTTCCTTGTTTCTTAAGAGAGCTATCTTCTTCTTATCAATCAAGGGCTGCAGAGTCTCGCTGTTTGCCGCAAACCAGTCCTGCCTCTTATGATCCACAGTGCCGTAAACCCCTACGGCAGTTTTATAAAGAGTTTCCTTAAGTTGACCCCACTTTTCATTTACTGTACAATTTTCTGGTGTATCAGTGAAAGCGTCTTCAAGTTGCTGTTGAAACTGAAAGCACTTTTCAGGATCGTGAGTGTTAATAATATTAATCCTGGGCTAGATTTGTGTTTAGCTGTGTAGATTCTCTTTGGTCTCAGTCTAACCCTTGCAACAACCAAAGAATGATCCGTATCACAGTCAGCACTGTGGTAACTTCGAGTCAATGATATATGGTTCAGATGTTGTCTCCGTGTGATGATGAAGTCCAGCTGGTGCCAATGGCCGGATCTTGGATGTTTCCATGTGACCTTATGCATCTCTTTTGTTTTAAAAAAGGAGTTTGTAATACATAGGTCATTTCTGGTGCAATGCTCCAGCAGCCTTTGCCCATTTTCATTCATGCGACCGATGTTGTATTTTCCAAGGCACACTGGCCATGAACTCGAGTCCTTGCCCACACGAGCATTGAAATCACCGAGCATATAAATGTAGTCAGATTTTGGAACTGCCTTGATCACGGAGTCTAACTCCTCATAGAACGAATCCTTCACATCATCAGAGGAATCGAGTGTCGGTGCATATGCAGTAATAATAGTGGCAAAACCACAAGAGGTTTCCAAGTGCAGGGATAATAGTCTTTCATTTCCTCCTGCTGGAATTTCAATCATTCCCAGTAGCGAATTCTTCACTGCAAAGCCCACACCGTGTTGCCTTTTTTTCTGCCTGCCCTCTACCCTTCCAAAAAAAGGTGTAATTGTTTTCCCTGAGTGACCCTTCCTCAGCGAGGCGAGTCTCCTGCAGGCCAGCAATATCAATGTTAAGACGATTGAGTTCGGCATCAATCACAGCCGTTTTTCTCACATCGTCAATATTGGTCAAGTCAGTGGAAAATCCTGGACACATGGTTCTCACGTTCCAGGTTGCAAGCCGTAGCTTGAGGTTTCTATTTTTCTTTTTTATTAGTACCTGGTGCATTGGTTTTACAGCCTGCGATTCAGATTTTGTCCTAGCCCCAAGCACCCATTGAAGCAGGCAGGCTGTGGCGGATCAGCACCCAATTGGCCTGGGGCTGCCCAGCTTGAGGCGGGCGGTAGCTGATCAGTGACACCTGTAGGTGTCTCCCACCGTCAGAGGCAACGCGTGGCGCCCCATGTCTACGCCAATTGACAGGGACTTATAACCCGTAACAGTTGCCTCTCGCTTTGATTCCGAGACCAGTTAAGACCAGGGATGGAGTTATTGCCTCTCCATAGCACAAAGCCTGGGCTAAAATATAGAGATCATGTGTTGCCCATGCAGCATGATCCCTCTCTCGGCCTGCCTAGTTCACTCCAGAGGAAAGGTAACACCTCTACATCTGGAACAAGACAAGCTGCAGAAGCTGCCGGATCAGCAAAGCAATGCTCTAACTGTCCGCCTGTCGGAGCTTCGATCCTAGACCAGCCGCTAACCAAGGCTTAGGGCCTGGTCTATCCTGCCATGACATTTTGTCTTTAGGTTGCATTTCCTCGCACCAGGGTAAGGCTTGTACCCTCCCAATTGTGCTCTTCCGACCGAAGCCGTTGGCACAATGTGGGGTGTCGGGTTTGGTAAGCGCCGCCCAACGTTCGGCGCTAACAGAAAGCAGGTAGTACCGTCTACTGTTATACGGTAGCTCAGTCATATCTGACTAAGACCTGACACAAATATTGTATATTCACCGTACAATGAGATAAAATCAAGAGACAATATGCAACCTTGCCTAACGTTCTTCTTTATACACTGAAATATTCCTACAATGTTGTTTATTCTTATGCCTTCTGTTTGCTGCCAATATATGTTCTTTATTATTTTCAGATCTTTGCCGTCAGTGTTCAGTTGCTCTAGTAATTGTATTATTTCTTCATGCTTCACATTGTCACATGCTTTTGTGTAGTCTATGAAGCATAAATACAGATCTGTTTTTACTTCTATAGCTCTTTCTAATAGTGTCCTGAGAATATATATAGCTTTTGTGCCCTTTCCCTCCAAACATCCATATTGTTCATCACTAATTTATGGTTTAATCTTGTTTCTTATTCTTTTCATAATTATTCTGAGTAACAACTTTGTCATGTGACTCATAAGACTTATTGTGCGATGCTCTTCACATTCTAAAGTGCCTGGTTTCTTTGGTAGAGCTATAAAGATGGATTTTAGTAGGTCACTAGGAATTTACCCACAAGTGTAGATGTCATTTAGAAATTGTGTCACTATTTATATTCCAAAATCACACAGAGCCTCAATTTCCTCTACAGTAATGTTGTCTGGACCGGGTGCCTTTCCTTTCTTTATGCGATGTAGTGCATCTTCAACTTCCGCTGCAAGTATTGGTGGACCCTCACCATTGTTTTGAATATTTACATTCAGTCTCCTATCATCATACAGCTTTTCCAGATATTTCATCCGTCTATTGACTATATCATCTTGTTCCATCAATATTGCACTGCTTTTCAATTTTAAACATCCAGTGTTATTTTGTGTTTTCCTACCTGCTATTGTATTGATTCGTTGATACATGGAATGTGAGTCTTTTCCATAGTGTGTCCCAATTTCTTGCTCTGTTGATTCAGCCATACTTCTTTATCCACTTTGCATTTATTTACTATTTATTTATGTATTCCTTTATATTTTTCTTTATCTTGCTTTTTCTTTTTTCTTTTGTCATCATCTGCAAAATTTTGATCTCTCATCCAATTATTTTATTTGCTATTCTATGTTTAGGTGGAATTATTTCAATTGATGATAGCAAAGCAGCCACAGTACCACACAGATTATCATCACATGCTACTGGTATTATCTTTTCCCTTAACATAACCAGTCCCAACAACAACAATCCTATTTATTCTGCCAGCAGTTTTAGCAGCTTTCATGAATCTTATTTGTGTTTTGCTTAAGCTTATCACCTCAGATATACAAATGTTCAGTTTCACTGCAAAATTATTTAGATTTGAGTGTTAGAAATGTATAAGTGCAGTCTCAGCATGTCCATATCCAGAATTATTTTTTATTAGAACTTTATCAGTGAAATTACATTAGCAGAGCATATTCAAGAATTTGTTTACAAACATTTCAATAACATATCAGTTTATGGATGTCATGTGTTTGTTTACTAGGACCTTTGTTATGTCTCAGCTTATTCATATCCAAGACAATATGTATTTATTGTTTATAATTATTTAAAAAGCATCCCGTCAAATATTGTACACAAGATTAACAGTATTCAAAGAAGCAACAATGTGTTTGTGTGAGAACCCTTGCACTGCACTTGACTATCTACATGTTATGACTTCTTTTTGAATAATTCACAACACATATTTGCATTTTTTTGCATTTGTTGGTGAAATTAACTGTTACAGAAACATTCTTAGAATAATGTGTTCCATCCATCCATCATGTGCCATGCCGATAAGCGTGGGCGGTAATGTTTTGCCATCTCACTCGATCACCAGAGTCGTGGATCAGCTCCGTGTTCCTGTCTCAACCATGCCATGTGGCCAAGCCATCCAGGTATTTACTTCTCGGTCTTCCCCTTGGTTTCTTCCCTTTGATTTTGCCAGTTGTCACCAAGTTCTCCAATTCATTTTTTCTCATAACATGCCCAAAAAATGTTGACTCTACGTCTAATGACTCTAATCAGTTTACGATCTTCATTTGTTTCTTGAAGGACTTGTTCATTGGTTTTTTCTGTCTGTCCATGGTATTCTTTGCATTTTCCTCATAACCACATTTCCACAGCCATCAGATGTTTTTCAGCTTGCACTGCTCATTGTCCACGCTTCACATCCATACAAAGTATAGGTTTCAATTGATATCTTTTTATTGGTCAGCATGTTTTTCATCATGCAAAAGGCTACCTTCGCAATGGCAATTCTTGTTCTAATCTCTTCAAGGCATCTCCCATCAGATGTTATGACTGTTCCGAGATAACTGTACAGATTCACTTGCTTAGAATAAGCCCATTTACTCGTATATCACATTGTGGTATTTCCTTCTTCCCAGTGACGACCATAATCTGTGTCTTCTTACTATTCATTTCTAACCCTAGTTGTTCACTGTGTGCAACAACCGCATCTACTAAATGTTGCAGGTCCTGTTCATTGTCTGCAATCAAGACTGTATCATCTGCATATCTAATGTTATTGATGTATCAGTCCCCCAACAGATGAAAAATCTTGACTTGTAAATAAGTTTTGATAGCAAATAAAACTGACTCATAAACAGTATTATGTCTCGGGAACTGAAATAAAACATATGTCCACATGAAATGTCACAGTGGTTTGGCAAGACTTGTAATGGAAGGCATTGTTCCTAGAAGAGGAATTGGTTGGCATGCGCAACAGTTGACACAGGACATTACAGGCAATGAAAATGATGCAGGATCCAGCATCTTTCCAATAATTTATGATAAGAGTGGTGTTCAGCGAAGGACTTGCTGCATGAGAGAGTATCATTTGAGTTGTGTTGAATTTACATGCCCCTGCCTTCTGTCATTATTTGGTTATATTTGTTGGTATCGTCTGAGAAGACAGTTTTCTTACAAGACTTCAAATTCTTGTTATTATCCTCTGATCACTTCTACAGTCAATCAAAATGTACTGTGTGTCATCAGGGCTAAAGACCATTGGTTGTAATTATTTTGGTTATGGTTATGTATTGACTAATTATGATTCCAACAGCTTTATGCTGTGTCAGTAATAGACACAAACAAAAGTGTGTGTGCTATACAGAATACGTTTATAGAAGTCATGTCACTTAAACATTGAATATACACTGGTCCCTTTTATGGGAATATTCATTCTGTGGGAGCTGATTTAGCACATTGGCTAGCATGCTTGGCTGCCGGCAGGTGGCCGTGTGCTCAAATCCACATCGATAGGAGGATTTATTTTAATGACATGGGCTCCCAGTTTTACTCAGCCTAAAATGGGCACCAAGAAATGTTCTGGAAAGTTACAGCAACCAACATAATATTGACATCACTGATGGTGTGGTAGTTGGTCTATAAAACACGGAGCTAGCACATATTTTCAACATGCTTCAAGGTGTGGAAATTTGTCCATTACTTACGCTTTCTGAAAGAATTAAGTTGGGTGTAGAGGTTTATGTTGTTTGCCTTTATTTTGCTGTAATGCTTTTGCTTATCAACCACCCCATATCTATACTTCTTTATGGCCAGCAAATACAGTTGATTTATTTATTTAAAATATGAGAATTTTCACTTTCTGTCTGGCAATTGTTATATAGGCAATATAGGTAATGTCTGTTGTTCAGTTTTGATAAAGCAGTATTTGATTTCACTTTTAAAACAACTGTCATCTACTGCCTGTAGTGCCTTGCTGTGTAGGACAGTGGCTTCTTGAGCCTGAGGAATTAAGGCTGCCTGGTTATTGCAGTCGCTACAAACTGTGCAGGCTAGGGTTTTTATTTCTGACCCCGACAGAAACAAATCTACACCTTACTGAGGATTCAAACCCAGGTCTCCTGAAGGAAGACTCTGCAATTTAGCCACTTGGCCAGCCACTCTTCTTGATAAATAGCTAAAATATAAAATGAGTTGTTTAATTCCAAGATTGTGCAGTTTGGTGCTAAATATTTTCAATAACAACATGCAGTATGAGAATTATAAAATGTGTTTTGTGTCATCACAAATAATGAGTACACAATGTGTTATCTTAGAAAAACTGAAGCAGTTAATAGCTGGTATGTTTTATGCTGGTTATTGTGCAATGTGACATTCAGGAATGAGGTTTTAAACATTGGTATCAAAGGAAGTTATTGCAGGATACACAGTTAATGTTAAATAACATCATCATGTGCATGTCGATGTTTTAGAATCGATCAAATTTATGTACACATAAATATACATTAGACATAACAGATGTGTTTATATTGAAACCTGTGGCATGACTGACACGTTCAGTTATCAACAAAACATAGTTATTTGTGAGTTAGGGCTGGATGATTCTTTGGGATATCAAAATGTGCAGCATTATATTTTACCTCCACTTGATTGTGTGTGTGTGTGGGAGAGAGAGAGAGAGAGAGAGAGAGATATGCATGCTTGTTTGTTTCTCTCTATTGTTTAAAAGACAAACAAATTCCTACTCTACAGCTTATTTGAGTTGAAATGAATTATATGTGACAATCTTTAAAGAAAATGGATATACACAAATGCATGCTCTCTCTCTCTCTCTCTCTCTCTCTCTCTCTCTCTCTCTCTCTCTCTCTCTCTCTCTCTCTCTCTCTCTCTCTCTCTCTCTCTCTCTCTCTCTCTCTCTCTCTCTCTCTCTCTCTCTCTCAGGTTTATTTGTGAGATAAGAGTTACAGGCAGCCTAATTTTCTTGAGCCCTAGACTATCATTCAAATGATGTCCGCTCCTATCAAACATATCAGACCATTATACTACCTTGGTTCATGTCTCTAGATTATACCACAGCATTCTGATAGCACATTTTTTTTTAACCATGTGTATACAAAAAATGTGTAATATAACGTTTCAAAAGAGATAAAAGCACAAAAACATCTGATCACAAACATCAGAATGAGACGATCATTGTTTCCCCACATATTGTGACAACTAGAAAGATGTGTGGAAAGAGAGATAGAGAAGACAGAGAGAGAAAGAGAATGCTTGACAGGCTTTTGTCATGGCCTGATGGGTGCCAGCAGACGAATTGATGTGTGCAGATGGAGATCACAAGATGTCGGAAAGTACAATTACCTATGGCAAGGTACTTGATGATGATGATGATGACAGTAATAACCATCGGTGGGGGAAGGACGCCATAACTTCTCCTGGCTGTTGTCATTGCATGGTTCATCTCTTTAGACATGGACAAGGGGAGTTTAACCAATAGATGGCAATAAGAATCCCATGTGGTATCCCTAGTGCATAATGATTGATGTTGGGAGCCATGGTGGTATAGTGGCTGGCTTGCTTGCCTGCCAGCACTGTGGTCGTTAGTTCAAATTCACAGTGAGGCAGATGTGTAAACATGACCTAGGCTCCAAGGTCGACCAAGTCTAAACTTGGTGCCAGAAAATATCTGAGGAAGTAAAGGCAGCTGGCATTATGTTGATCACATGACCCCTCGAGTGTTGATTGGTCTATACAGATATTATGCTAGCACCATATGCCAGGTATGCCTCAAGACATAAGAAGTGTCCTTTACTCTATTATTGTATAATGATATGACAGTCCACACACGTTTCAGGAAATATTGGATGACATCAATGTGTTTATAACATTAACAATAGAAAACATAACTGACTGTAAACAAATGATTGTTTGAGAAAGCATCTTTGAAAAATGTATACCATTTGTATACACATATTTCCAAAACAATTGTCATTCTGTCTGTCAATTGTAACCTTCATTATCTCCATAGAAATGTGCATGGTGTTTGCCATTGAAACTTCTATCAGAGGTTTACCATGTTTGTGTGAAGTATATAATTAGAATGGAATGCTCAATTGTGTTTGTTTGTTTGTTTTTACTAGAATCACCAGCACAATCAGATGACAATAAGTGCAAAACAATATGCCCTGCTGTTATAGTTCCTGTTGTCGTGGCTACATCATTGGTGTGGTGTAGGAGTGTATTTTTACAAGAAAAAGAAGAGATCAAAAGGTAAGTTGACCTAATAGCTGTCTAGCTGTACAGTATCTTTAAACAATAAAAGGTCAAAGTTATGAATTATATCAGCAGAAGAGATGTAATAGAGAAAATAACCTTCTGTGGGAACATATGTGGTAAGAGAGACAGAGGAAGACAGAACAATATGTATTTTGGCAGCTGGGCAACAAATGATAATATAAGCAATTTAATGAAAATATCAGAGGATAGATGATTGTAGATCCACACAAGAGAATAAATAAAAGAACTATATTTGAATTTCATTTCTGCCTGCATTTGTTGCTTAATGCATAGATTGGTAAATCTTTACCTTGGAATCTGTCACCAACTTTATGCATACTCATCAGATGTAATTCACACTAGAAATCTCTAATAAAGAAATACATTCTGGCACAGACAGCAAACATGCTCTGTGAGCTGCCAGGTCAACAATCAAGGTGTCAGCCTGAAAGTTTGATCTGAAACTGCCACAGCTGTGCATCATTTTATGATGCCAGCATTGCTCTCCCAGCTTTAAGAAAATAATAAAGCCCACAATTTAGTGTAAGGCAATAGACTTGTAAATCTGAGATTAAGACTAGTGGCTGTATGTTCAGATCAGCAACAGAGAACAAACCTGTCACAAGATCTATAGACAGTAGCAAACTTCAAACTCATACATAACTAAGATACATGTAGAAGCTAATACGAGTTTAACGAGAGCAAGATCCGAACAGACAACAGAAATTCTAGTCAGGCTGAAACAAATGTTGCAACATAAGACCACGTGACTGGGAACCCAACTCAGAATGTGCAAACATGGGCCATGTCAGTACTTGTATGCAAGTAAAATATGGACAGTAAATGCTGCACTAGAAAATATCACTCCAGAAATGGAGACCGCTCATTCAGATGTTATCAGAATACCTGTTAAAGATAATCTCTCAACTGGCAAAATATAATTTTGCCAAAAAATATTGTATACATATACACAGACACGTATATGCACATATACACTTCATGTACACGCACGCGCGTGCACACACACGTACACACATACGTATACACACACACACACACACATGCTTTGATAACTATATATATATATATATTATATATATATATATAATATATATATATATTCTCTGTGAATAATTGAATGTGTGCAGAAAATTACTCTTATAAGATGGTAAAACACTCAGCTCTTGCTGAGCTGAAGAAAATGATTGAGAATGTGAGACAGTAGAGGGACACGATCAGATAACTTGTTCACCAGTCTTCATCTTATTATACCTAATGTTTGAATGAACACGGTTAAAGTTAGTTACATGTCCTTTACATGACATTGCAATCAACCCCAGTGTCAATTGGCTATTTGTGATTTACTAGACAACTTTAGTTCACTAGTTTGCCAATGCTTTCTGAACACAACAAGGTGGTTATGTTGACAACCATGATGTAACCTTGCCATTTACTCTGTAACCAAAGTCTGTGTGTTGTGCGTGTAGCACCACGATAGTTGAAAATGTCCTTGATTGGGTGATGTATGCCTGTCACATTGTGTTTCTTGCTTGTGGAGACACACTTGTAGACATTACTCTTATTCAGAGAACAAATAGTGAAATCATAACACTAAATCAACCGTGTCTGAGTGTCACAAGAAATAAATGGGGAGAACCGTTGAGGCCACTAAGACGATTACATAAATGGACACACATAGTATTATTTGGCACTCACAGAAGAAGAAGAAGGAAATAGAGATTAGAAGACGCACTAGACAACATAAAATTTGAAAGCTATAATAGTTACCAACCGGGATCGAACCTGTCGCCTCCAAATGACGACGGCGCCTCGCTGCAGGAACAAGTGTACTTCGACGCACGACCAACTAGACACTAGCAACTAGGAGTGTCTAGTTGGTCGTGCGTCGAAGTACACTTGTTCCTGCAGCGAGGCGCCGTCGTCATTTGGAGGCGACAGGTTCGATCCCGGTTGGTAACTATTATAGCTTTCAAATTTTATGTTGTCTAGTGCATCTTCTAATCTCTATTTCCTTCTTCTTCTTCTGTGAGTGCCAAATAATACTATGTGTGTCCATTTATGTAATCGTCTGAGTGTCACAAGTATGTCTGTGAATGAAACCGCTGGAAACATGGAGAACTAGCAGTTGGATTCTTCAGCATGATAATATGCAGTTGAATAATCACTATTGTTCAAGCAATGCCTTGTAACATAGAATGACATGGTTATACAATAACACATTCCGGGAACATTTTGAAGTATATGTGTGTGTGTGCGTGCGCGCGTGCGTGCGGTTTTTTTTGGTTTTTTTTTTTATTGTTTAAGAATTGTTTTGTTTAATTTTTGTGTTGTCATTTGGCAGCAGATTACTACAAATGTGGTTTCCACATTATTCTTTGATATCTTTTTGATTTAGCTGTTTCTAATGGAACAGACGAAAATGCGGATAAAGCACATGCAAGTGAACGCAATAAGAAAGATAGGTAAATTATTATTTCTTGATTTATGTATGTATTAATTTTTCATCAATCATCATCAAATACTTTGCCAACTTGTGTGGGTATTATTGATACCCCACAGTTCCCATTCTCTAACAGAATGTAAGATTTTCCATCCATCCATCATATGCCATGCCGATAAGCGTGGGCGGTCATGTTCTGCCATCTCACTCGATCACCAGAGTCATAGATCAGCTCCGCGTTCATGTCTCAACCATGCCATATGGCCAAGCCATCCAGGTATTTACTTCTCGGTCTTCCCCTTGGTCTCTTCTCTTCGATCTTGCCAGTCGTCACCAAGTTCTCCAAGTCATTTCTTCTCATAACCTGCCCAAACAATTGTGACTTGTCTAAGTCTAATGACTCTAATCAGTTTACTGATCTTCATTTGTTTCATTGAAGGACTTGTTCATTGGTTTTTCTGTCTGTCCATGGTATTCTTTGCATTTTCCTCAGAAACCACATTTCCACAGCTATCAGCTGTTTTTTTAGCTTGACTGCTTATTGTCCACACTTCACATCCATACAAAAGTATAGGTTCTATGTAGCACTTCAACACTCTTTTATGTGCTGATATCTTCCCATGCCTTAATGTGCAGCTTTTCAGTCTCCTCTCACTGTTTGTCACTATCCCTTTTAAAAATAATGTTACCACTTGTTACAATATTGTTGCAGGTTTTTGTTTTCTTACACTGAGGCCACAAATTATCACTATCTCCTTGTTAAGCCTGTTGTAAGTTGTCTTTGTCGCTTTCAAAACAGTTAGATGACGTTATTGGGTTGGCCATTTCATTTTTAGCGTCCTGTAAAATCACATTTAGATAGCTTTCAGAGTTTTATCTTTCTATTTGTTGTTTCTTTACTGTCCAGCAGTCACAGGTGTATATTAAAATGTGTTCCTTGTAGCACGCCAGATATTTGTTTTTCACGTCCATTGACACAGACTTATGTTTTTTAATTTTATTTTATGAAATACAGTATTTCATTTACTATTGTTAATTATCACATTGATACATCTCCTTCTGATGTTATTCATGTAACATCATTACATATGTACCAAAGTATTTGCACTTCATTTCTTGACTTAAATTAATACCATTGTATTTAATTGTACATTTGGGCAGGATCTGTTTCTGTGAAATATCCACAACATGATATAATCTCCCAGTGGAAGCCAAGACTCATGTTTGTGTGTACATACCTTCAGACATACTGGCCATATGCTACTAGGGCCATATTTCTGATAGACTAATGGGCATTCAGTGAGTGATGTGGTCAGTATCACATTGGTCACTTCCCCAGAACATCCATGGTGCCCATTCTAGGCTGGGTGGCCCTGGAAGCCCAGCTCAGTTGTAGCACTCAATGTGGGTTCAAACCCATCACCCCCGGGCCAGCCAGCCAACGTCAAGTGGCTATGCTACTGTGGCTCCATGTGTATGTGTATGCATTACATGTTTTTTTTTGTATTTCAATGTAACTTTCAGACTTTTCAACTACAAGGCACAGCAGTGGTTTACAGTAGGCATGGCCACGTCACTTCTTATAGCATACAATATGTTGTTTGTCCATCAAGAATGATGATGACCATTCATTTCATCCAGTCGGGTTGAAAGTATGGAGCCGTGAGTTCTAAGATGGCTGATAAGGCCTATTTTGGCTCGAAATGTTCTTTGACAATGTGGACAAAGAATGCTTGATGTTTCTGGAGGAGGATTTCCTGCAGTGGTTTTTCTGTCCTGCCTTTTCTTCACAGCTCTTGCAGTCCTGGTTGCCTCACATGTGACTGCACCCTTATGTAATGATGCACGCCACCAATTTCAGTCTCTGGCTGCAGTCTCTCAGGTGTCATGATAGATTCCAAAAGCATTCAGTGAGATTTTCAGTGTCTTTAAAGCGTTTCCTCTGATCACCTTGGGAGCGTTTACCACAACACAACTAGCCGTAGAAAATTTGTTTAGGGAGCCTGTGATCTGGCATGCGAGTTAAGTGACCAGCCCGGCGAATCTGATTCTTCATTAGTAGAGTGTGGATACTGGACATGGACGCTCTTTCTAGGACTTCAGTGTCTGGGATCTTTGTCTTGCTATTTAATCTTCAGTAGCTTCCTAAGGCAGACTGTGTGGAAGTGGTTTAATTTCCTAGCATGTCGCTGATAAACAGTCCAGGTTTCACAAGCATATAGCAGTGTGGATTATTCAACTGCTTTGTAGACTTTCAGCTTTGTTTGCAGGCTTATTCCATTTCTGTCCCATACATTCTTGTACAGTCTGCCAAAGGCCGCACTGGCCTTGGAGATTCTTGCATTCACTTCGTCATCAATTGTGGCAGCTTGTGACACAGAGCTGCCAAGGTAGGTGAATTTGTCCACAGAACTTAATCTATGACCATTCACTTTGATATTCGGCACAGTGTGATTATTCCCTGGAGCTGGCTGGTACATAACTACAGGTCTTCTCAAAGTTGATATTGAGTCCAAAGTTGGCACAGGCATATGAGAAAGCTGAAACATTATGTTGCATGTCCGCCTCTGAGTTGGCATATAGAGCGCAGTCATCAGCAAACAGGATCTCTCTGACGGTGTCGCTGTTAATTTTGGTTTTAGCTTTCAGCCTTCTGAGATTGAGTAAATTTCCATCCATGCGGTAGTTGATGTCTATTCCAATGTCGTTGTTCCCGAAGGCATTCGTCAACATAGCGGAAAACATGAGGCTGAACAGTGTTGGTGCCAGGACACATCCTTGCTTCACCCCATTGGTGACAGGAAAGGGCTTAGACAGTTCACCATTTTCCTGTACTCTTGCCTGCATACCATCATGAAATAGCACTATTTGAACAAACTTTCGAGGACAACCATATTTTGCCATAATCTTCCACAGTCCTTCTCTGCTGACTGTATGAAAAGCCTTGGTAAGGTCAATGAAAGTGGAGAACATTTCGCAGTTCTGTTCCTGACATTTCTCTTGCAACGAAAATCATGTCAACAGTTGCTCATTCTTTTCTGAATCCACATTGACTCTCAGGAAGAAGAGCTTGATCGAGATGGGCTGTGAGGCGATTGAGAAGAATTCTGGCAAGTATCTTCCCTGCAATTGAAAGCAAGGAGATGCCTCGTTGGTTGTCACAGGATTGGCGGTTCCCTTTACGTTTGTAAAGGTGGACTATTGACGCGTCCTTGAAATCTTATGACATGGTCTCATTCATCCATATGTTTGTAATGACTTGGTGAAGCTGCTCTGTTAGGACCGGCCCACCTGCCTTGTATATCTCTGCTGGGATGCAGTCAGGATCAGGTGCCTTGCCGCTGGAGAGTTGCTGGATGGCTTTGGTTACTTCCACTATGGTTGGCAGGTGTGAGGTTTTTTTGTGGGTTTATAGAGAATTTCAGAAGTTCCAATGAGTGAAGTTCTATAAAGTATATCTCTCTATAAAAGATACAGGTTAGTAACAGCAAGTGTTGTCTAGAGGTATTGATATTTATTCTCGCATAACCCTTGTAGAGAAACCATTCAGAATTTTGGCTCATCGAGTACCCCCACTGTGAGAAATTAGACCTAAGTTAAGTTCTACACAGAATTATTTATAGATGATTTCTCTTCTAGGCCATATTTAGATATAGAGATCTTGGCAGTTAGCCACAGTAACCAATGAAAGCAGTTCTCTCATCTTCCAGCTGACTGTGCTCTGGTCGCCCACCTCATGTTTGATCTCTAATTATTTATTTCAAGTGACACAAGACACTTGGACAAATGATCACATTGACAATTGTACCATTGTATTGAACATAACAACAACAACAACTGTATTTTACACTGGTTGGACAAGACATCAACATGAGAAGATCTTGACAACAGTTGGACAAACATTCATAAAGGAATGATCACACCAACAGATTAGACAAGTCATACATCATGGAAGATACTTGACAACAACCACACAGACTTCCACAATCTCTGTAACCAACCACAACAGTAGAGTAACAGTCACCATGAAGATGCTTGACACCAGATGGACAAGACAACCACAGAGACATATCTCTCAAAAACTGTTTTCTTACTACTAATCATTTATTAATGTCTGATGAGGTCAAGTGAAGACTCAGGCTTCATTTTATGCCAACAATTTACATCTCAAATATGTTTATATGCAAATTATAGTGACATTATCTATGAAAACCCAAACACATCACTCATTATCCCCACAGAAACATCAATCTAAATAAACCCTCCTCCTTCACATCTCTACACCATAGGTTATCCTACACCACACTTTAGACTTAAATCCTTTCTTCGACTGTTAATGAGGGAAACACCAGATAAGACATAAATTGGGGCAAGCATAGGGACGTTCTGTTCCACTGGTCTGTTTAATCCTGTTAGCACCTATGATGGTGTTGGACAGCTCAGGTTACAGTTCTCCCCATGATGATTTTCCAATTCATGCTATTCCCTGCTGTCACAATCTTGAAAGACATTTTAAAGCTCTATCTTTTCACTGGTGAGTTCATGAAGTTGACACCTAGGACTGCTCTTGTTCTTTTACTTTTCCAGTAGAGGAAGATCTAAAAAGAAACAATATGTCCTATCTGTCTTTCTTCACAGGCTATCACTCCTAAGATTTCTGATGGAACTGAATCACCACACCAACTTAACTATCACTAATCCATTTTGAGAATTTGCTCTATGTATTAACTTCTGCTCCTTCAGCTTTCAGCCAATATTAATTCAGCTGTGATAGGGTCATCTCCAAGTGCACCTTTAATGTCCACTCTTAGCCAGTAGTGACATGCTGAAGACCAGGTGATCTCTCCTCTTAAGGTTTCTTCTTGAATTTAACTTGAAGATATAGCCTGGGGCTTTTACAAAATTGGAGAGTATCCCTGTTTTAGGCTTTTAATCAAGACTTTTCCTCAGTGCCATCTGTATAGCCAGAATTAGTGGATTCAGGATGACCATTTGCAACCTGTTGTTCATGTGGTACTTTTTTGGAGTCTTATTTTTCAGCTGGAGTTGAAGCTAGAGCTCAGGACTTCCTTGGAGTTGTCCTGGTGATTGAAAGGGCCTCCTCCATCTTCCTCATTCTCTGTTAATAAACAAAGGCACAACATGTGTTTTACATCTATTGAACCATTGTCACAGTTATACAGTACTATCACAGATTCAGAGAGGAATGGGAGGGGCAGGGGGAGTGTGATATTCGAACACCCGCCTCTCACTGATGATGAAGTGCAATTTTGTTTGGGGTGATATCCTTTCTTCAGGTTCATCCCCAAAACCGTGAAGTCATAGGCACATACTCCTAATCAGAGGCAGCTTCACACAATTATCTTGTAAATTCTCACAATGAGTAGATCACAGGGACCGGTGTACCATGAGAACAGACAGTGTGATTAAGCACCAAGAAGTAGGCATTGTATGGCAGAAATCATGCACTAGAAATGCTTTCATATGTGGAATACACATAATGAAAGAAAACATGAATTTTCCCTGACAAATAGCATGAGCCTTCCCATGTATTCAGCTGACAAACACTGTTGGTTAATTTCTACAGTGCAATGCAGTCCTGCAAACATGGATATAATAAGTGTCTTTACTTTTACAATTATGAGAAGTTAATTATATAATTACCATCTCATTCATTCAAACATTCTCAGCCATTATAAGGGAGAAATTACATGCAGTATATAGCATCACACATTCTGAAACAACTGCCAAAGGTAACTCTCAAGAGCGATGTACAGTTTGGTTAAGAATGGTCATGATAGGCACTCAACGAATGTTCAGAGCACACAAAGGTTTTGCCATATGCATTGAGCGTGGTTTACAGTCATAAGCATATGCAAATCATCAAATCAGACAGACAATAGACATGGTAAGAATGCTTCACTGCGGTAGACATGACAGGTTTTGAGCGGCAAAGTTTTAGAGTCACTGTACCGAAGTTCTGTCTTCTTTTTACATTTTCTCAAGAAAATACTCGGCCATTCGTCTCTCTCTCACTTCATCAGGTTTACACATAACATATTAAATGATTTAGGTACCTGATGTGCAGATGACCACATCCTAAAGAATGCTTTTTGGGCAAATTTTACCACTGCATCTTGAACATGTCCTTACGGGATGGAATCAAGGCTTCGACTGGCGGGCTAATTAATTATGTATTAAGGAGCGTTACCAGCCCAAGGGTTACCCAATCAAATTGAGACCCCACCATTCTCTACCCCCTCTCGATCTGGAATCTACGATTCTATTTTTAGTTAGGGTATCACGACGGCTTACGTGGTTAACTACTGAGTATTGAGAAATGTAAATGGACTGGGGATGCGAACGTCTGAAGACATCATGCTACAGCAGGTCATCAAGTGTATCATTAGTGGGAACTTGAGGAAGGCAGTTGACGGTTTCATCATCGAAGAGGGAGGTTGCATTTAAGATTTTGCTGAAATGCTCTGCCCATCATTGACGGATTTCTTTCTAATTGGTGACCAATGTTCCCCCATCTGCACTGAGGAGGGGAACTAAGCCTGGTGATGTAGGACCAAAGACCACTTTCAATGAGTCGTAGAGGTTTTTCATATCATGACTGTCAGCAAAGCCTTGAATTTCATCAGCTTTGCTGCTCAGCCAGGAGTCCCGCATGTGCCGAAGTTTCTGCTGCACTACTCTCTGAATGTTCTTGAAGGCATCTTATTTTTATGTTGACTTCGGGTCATTCAAATGTGCCTTGAGGAGAAGATGTTTCTCAGCCAGCAGTTGGTTGATGTCTTCGAAATTTTCATAAAACCAGTCTTTATGCTTTCAGAGGGCTGGACCCAGGATTTCCATAGGAGTGTTGTAAAGTATGTCCTTTAGGGCTCTCCATTCTGTTTCTGTATCCTGTTTAGCTGCAGCACTGGGCTTGGGGAGGTTTTCCAGCATATTTTCAAACGACAGCTGCATATTTTTGCTGTTTAGGCAGGTGACATTTAGATTTTTTTGTTTTTTGCATTTTTACCCCTTGAGGACGCCGTGGTGGTTTGATGTGTATGTTTATTTTCGACATAATGAGACGATGGTCTGTCCAACATTCAGCACCACACATGGATTTTGTCACCCGAATGTCTTGTCTGTCATACAGACATACAATATACAACAGGCATGGGCACGACATTTCTTATAGCATACAATATAAAACACTTCGAACAGCTCAGAAGTCAGCACAGCAAAGACAGACCTCGCATCAAGGGTGTGGTGAAACTAGCAACAAACTAACCCACACTACATGTACTGTCTTAGTTTATTATTGCTCAGTTTTTCATCATAGAAATCAGCCACAGTATGTTCTGTTGGCTGACAGAAGCATATATTATATGTTCATGTTACATTTGTAGATGATAATGTGTGTGTGTGCCTTTCAATGTCAATCTTTTGACCCAGGATCCTGGTATTTCTCTTTTCACTCTGAGTCTTGCATTTGTGAGTTATGGAAGGTTGTCTCCCATGCTCATAATTTTTTTTCTTTTTTTTTTCCGCATATCCTTTACAGAACATCGCTGTCAACATCAGCATCTTTCAGCTGATTGTTGATTTCTTGGCAAGATTACACTAAGTAGTTTGCCAATGCTTTCTGAGTGGCCAGCTCACATACCCCGTAAGTTACCAATGCGGCGAGAACCGCTACCGATTCTCGTGCAGATTACGTTACTCATGAGTGCGGAGAAAGATGCTAACCCTAGGACAGGGAGACCGGCTATATGCTCATAATAGAAACGTTAAAATATGATTTAAATTTGTAATGTTTCTTTTAATAGAGTGATGGAATAGCTGTAAGTAAAAATGTCTGCATCCAGTAGTGAAAATGAAATGAACTTATAGCATGATTTACTGTGCAACTGTTGTCTGCAAGTCAAGTTGGTTGCTGTAGTTTGTAGGCAGTTGCATGAAGCAGAATACAATTCGAGTGATACCAAACTCTAAAGTGGCATATTTGTTAATCTGTTTGACCATTTTCTCTGTTTGATTCATGGATAGCTTTCAGTGAAAGAAGAAACAATTAAATCTGATATTCCAATGACAAGCTATCTAGTTTTCAGTCATGGAGAATGTAGTAGATCTGATTTGTTTACAATAAAATATTGCTGATAATACACACAATATTTTGCTCATTTTTGCTGACTACAACTTGGGTGGATTTTATATGTGAGCACTAGAAATAGAATTGTGCAGTTTTCAATATTCAAAGTAACCTGCATTGGAAAGTCTGTTGAGTTTCCGTCACAGTTTGACAATAAACATTATGCTGCATTGAATATGTGTAGTGATTTATCATGTCAGACATTTGTTTTTCCTAAAATGCATTTTGCACTCTAGGTTTTCAGTCTGTGTTGATATTAACCTTGACTGTGAAGTGTATCATGTTATTATTTTCAGCCTTAAAAATGAATTTTAGAAAATATTACACTGGAAGAGAAAAGCTTTTAGTGGTAAAATATGCAGAATCTAATAACAATCCTGCAGCAAGTCAACACCAGTCCACTAATGAGTGAAACATTTGATTATTGGGGAAACAAGAACGCATACAGATGCACTGCAAATGTTGCCTGGTAAGAAAAGGGTGAATCATTGGTCACCACCAGGTCTTTAACACCTGGAAAAACATTACTGAAGTGATTAATTGTTAGGAATTCAACAAGGCATAGTTTTTTCATGCCTTGAAATCTGGCTCAATACTCTGGATAATTACTCATTGTTATCAGCATTATTCAGTAGATGGCATTACAAATGGCTAACTGGGGTAAGTAAAGCTAGTAAATTCATGCAAAATGGAAACATTTCCCCCCTGGTACTCCAGCACAGGGTGTCTGAATGTCAAAGTGCGCAGGATTCAACATGGTTTTATGTCCCGTTAGTGCTAAAATATGCAACTGATATGGCATATTGATTTGTACACATTTTTATCTCCAGAGATTAGTAAGCGAGGCAAATCACATTAAGGTAAAGTATGTCCTGATATATTTTTGTTGTAAGGAAACGCCTTGCTGGTTGTTCATTTGCCAAAATGTAAATACACAGCTATAAATAGACATATTTTATAGTAAATGAAAATAACATTTATAAACTGGATAATGACATAATTCATAACCACTGACTGAAGTGAATAATTGTATGACATCATGTCATGATTTCCAACTAAAAATTTGCTATAATTGTAATGCCAGTGGTATGTTATTTCAAGTAAAAGCATATTGCATGTTATTTTGTATTCCATATCCATATTGTGTACATAGAATATGAGACCAGAAATCTAGAAATGTGTTGTTTTTTTGTTTTTTAAATTTTTTATCACAGCGTGAATTGGTCTGATCAGTCAAATTCACTACCACCATGGGTTGTAGGATCAGAGGTAAATAGCAAATTATCCCTTGATAGGAAACCAACATACGGATTGATAAGGCAGCAACAACAATGAACAGGTTAAAAAAAAATAGTCTGGGAGAACAGGAAGCTTACTGCCAAAAGCAAAGTCCTTGTCTATCAAGCCTGTGTCCTTAGTACTCTTCTTTATGGCAGTGAAGCCTGGGCAACTTACTCACGCCAAGAGAAACGTTTAAACAGCTTTCATATGTGGTGTCTGCGAATAATACTTGGTATTAAGTGGCAAGATAAAATCACATATACTGAAGTATTGGAAAGATCAGGTTGTTTTACGGTTTAAACTGTGCTCAGTGTTCATAGACTTAGATGGAAATGATACGTTAGGAGGATGGATGATGGTAGAATACCAAAGGACATCTTTTTTGGTGAATTAAAGATTAGTAAGAGATATCAGGGTCGGCCGCTACAGGCATTGATAATGCACATTGGGAGCAAGTAGCCGCTTAATGTATTGCATGGAGCGCAAAGATCAGAAATGGAATAAAGACAAAGGAGAAAATGATTGCAGATAGGTCACACACTGAGCGCGTTAGTTGTAAGATAGTGCGTAATGGTGTAAATGAACCATGTGTTCACATGCATCCATTGTGGATGTACATTTAAAGTGCAAATTGGTCTGATTAGTCACAATCGCTACTGCCATGGGGTGTAGTTATTATACCTTTTTGAAGCACAGTGTAACAAACTATTGTCTGTCAAGTCGGCAAGGTGCCAATGTTATTTTTCATTTGTTTAGAAATTCCAAAACTGAGATGTAGTACATAATAAATTGAACCGCGAAGACAAATCTATTTGTGAGGTTCATAACATGTTAATGAAGCTACCTTAAGTAATGTGACATGCAAAAAATAAACACACAATTGTTTGAGAACTGAGCTACGTTATATACGTATCTATGTGAATGATGTGGCTTCATTAACAAGTTTCAGTAAAATAGTGTCAATTTCTGTTTAACTGCTTGTATTCTTCTGTATGCACATTTTCGTTTTTGTGGGATTTTCAATTACTGTGTATGTGTAATACGCACGCACACACACACACGCACGTGCTGCATAACCACGCGCACGCACACACACACACACACATGCGTGCACACGCTCACACACACGCACACACGCACACTCTCTCTCTCTCTCTGTCTCTCT
The DNA here is from genome assembly GCA_014155875.1 of Cepaea nemoralis. NCBI lineage: Eukaryota > Metazoa > Mollusca > Gastropoda > Stylommatophora > Helicidae > Cepaea > Cepaea nemoralis. The sequence goes on from JACEFZ010014556.1 coordinate 113,718, forward strand.
CTCTGTCTCTCTTTCTCTCTCTCTCTCTCTCTCTCTCTCTCTCTCTCTCTCTCTCTCTCTCTCTCTCTTTTGAATTAGGCAGCCTCAGAAGGTTCCTGGAATATGTTATTTTATACAAGCCAATAATAGTACTATTATTTACACTACATTTCCTTCCAAATAGTTCCCTTCTGCAACTATAGTCTTGTGCTAGGCGCCATCGATAAGCTCCACAGTTTGCACTTTGTGCAATACTCTCAGCAGGTGGCTTGCCATTCTGCAAAGAGAGACCAAGCCATGTAGGGTAGAACCTGGTGCTATGAAGTCGATTCTCTCACTTGTAACATGTAATCTGTGTACAGCTCTGGACAGATTCATGTGGCTCATTCTCTCACTTGTAACATGTAATCTGTATACAGCTCTGGACAGATTCATGTGGCTCATTCTCTCACTTGTAACATGTAATCTGTATACAGCTCTGGAGAGATTCATGTGGCTCATTCTCTCACTTGTAACATGTAATCTGTATACAGCTCTGGACAGATTCATGTGGCTCATTCTCTCACTTGTAACATGTAATCTGTATACAGCTCTGGACAGATTCATGTGGCTCATTCTCTCACTTGTAACATGTAATCTGTATACAGCTCTGGACAGATTCATGTGGCTCATTCTCTCACTTGTAACATGTAATCTGTATACAGCTCTGGACAGATTCATGTGGCTCATTCTCTCACTTGTAACATGTAATCTGTATACAGCTCTGGACAGATTCATGTGGCTCATTCTTTGGAACCAAGTTCAGCTGCTTTGTTTCATTGATGGTTGCACTGTTTCATTCAGTCAAGATTTCAGGTGAGGAAGCACGGATACATGAGATGATATCTGGTTGGAAAACATGACAGATGCTCTAGTTCATTCACATCATGCATGGGAGCTACTGTTTCACCGAAACTGATTAGTGTGCTTGAGTGCTGTTGTGAATCCAGCAGTCTGTTGTATAGTGTTCTGGGAATTTCTTTATTATTGTATTTTCTAGACGTTAAAGGATTTCAGTGTAAATGTTTTTTAACTACATAATCTTCAGAAATGAAATACTCTGAGGAGGAATGAAAATGAAGTAACTTGTCAATTGCTATTGTCCAAACAACATGTATGTGTGTGCACAGAAAGAATGGTGATTTCCATTTAGAGGACTGACATTTTGTCAGAGGATCACACACCTTACAATGTATTCATTCAACAGTGATTATGTTAGTGAAGGCCCCTATATAATACCTTGAGGTCTACTGGGTATATGGTGCTAACCCATATTTTACAGACTAACCAACACTTGGTGTCTCTTGTTATCTATAACATGTTGGATGTCTTTACTTCCCAGAACATTTCCTAGTTCCTATTTTAGGCTGGGTCAACCTGGGAGCTCAGATCTATGTTAATGCAGTTTCTGCCTTGATGTGGGTTTGAACATCACCGGGCCAGCAAAGAGGCATGCCAGCCACTGTGTGACCGTGGCTCTTGCAAGGATTCGGTAGTTGTGAACATTGGTTTCATAATCAGCCAATGAGTGGGTCTCAGTCACATGTCTTACCATTCAGCAGATAACATTGTGTGACCATGGCTCCTGCAGTGATTCAGTAGTTGTGAACATTGTGTGACCATGGCTACTGCAGGGATTCAGTAGTTGTGAACATTGTGTGACTACGCCTACTGCTGTTATTCAGTAGTTGTGAATATTGTGTGACCATGGCTACTGCAGTTATTCGGTAGTTGTGAACATTGTGTGACCATGACTACTGCAGTTATTCAGTAGTTGTGAACATTGTGTGACCATGGCTCCTGCAGTGATTTGGTAGTTGTGAACATTGTGTGACTAAGCCTACTGCAGTTATTCAGTAGTTGTGAATATTGTGTGACCATGGCTACTGCAGTTATTTGGTAGTTGTGAACATTGTGTGACCATGGCTACTGCAGTTATTCGGTAGTTGTGAACATTGTGTGACCATGGCTCCTGCAGTGATTTGTAGTTGTGAACATTGTGTGACTATGCCTACGGCAGTTTATTCAGTAGTTGTGAATATTGTGTGACCATGGCTACTGCAGTTATTCGGTAGTTGTGAACATTGTGTGACCATGGCTACTGCAGTTATTCAGTAGTTGTGAATATTGTGTGACCATGGCTACTGCAGTTATTCGGTAGTTGTGAATATTGTGTGACCATGGCTACTGCAGTTATTCGGTAGTTGTGAACATTGTGTGACCATGGCTACTGCAGTTATTCAGTAGTTTGTGAATATTGTGTGACCATGGCTACTGCAGTTATTCGGTAGTTGTGAATATTGTGTGACCATGGCTCCTGCAGTGATTTGGTAGTGTGAAACATTGTGTGACTAAGCCTACGCATGTTATTCAGTAGTTGTGAATAGTTGTGTGACCATGGCTACTGCAGTTATTTAAGTAGTTGTGAACATTGTGTGACTAAGCCTACTGCTGTTATTCAGTAGTTGTGAATATGTGTGACCATGGCTACTGCCTGTTATCAGTAGTTGTGAACATTGTGTGACCATGGCTCCTGCTGTTATTCAGTAGTTGTGATATTGTGTGACCATGGCTACTGCAATGATTTGGTAGTTGTGAACATTGTGTGACTAAGCCTACTGCGTTATTCAGTAGTTGTGAACATTGTGTGACCATGGCTACTGCAGTTTATTCGGTAGTTGTGAACATTGTGTGACCATGGCTCCTGCAGTGATTTGGTAGTTGTGAACATTGTGTGACTATGCCTACTGCAGTTATTCAGTAGTTGTGAATATTGTGTGACCATGGCTACTGCAGTTATTCGTAGTTGTGAACATTGTGTGACCATGGCTACTGCAGTATTCAGTAGTTGTGAATATTGTGTGACCATGGCTACTGCAGTTATTCGTAGTTGTGAAAATTGTGTGACCATGGCTACTGCAGTTATTCGTAGTTGTGAACATTGTGTGACAGTTATTCAGTAGTTGTGCAACATTGTGTGACCCATGGCTCCTGCTGCAGTGATTTGTAGTTGTGACATGTGACTAAGCCTACATGCAGTTATTCAGTAGTTGTGAATATTGTGTGACCATGGCTACTGCAGTTATTGGTAGTTGTGAACATTGTTGTGACCTGGCTTACTGCAGTTATTCGGTAGTTGTGAACATTGTGTGACCATGGCTCCTGCAGTGATTTGGTAGTTGTGAACATTGTGTGACTATGCCTACTGCAGTTATTCAGTAGTTGTGAATATTGTGTGACCTGGCTACTGCAGTTATTCGTAGTTGTGAAACATTGTGTGACCATGGCTACTGCAGTTATTCAGTAGTTGTGAATATTGTGTGACCATGGCTACTGCAGTTATTCGGTAGTTGTGAATATTGTGTGACTATGGCTACTGCAGGTTATTCGGTAGTTGTGAACATTGTTGACCATGGCTACTGCAGTTATTCAGTAGTTGTGAATATTGTGTGAACCTGGGCTACTGCAGTTATTCGGTAGTTGTGAATATTGTGTGACCATGGCTCCTGCAGTGATTTGGTAGTTGTGAACATTGTGTGACTAAGCCTACTGCAGTTATTCAGTAGTTGTGAATGTTGTGTGACCATGGCTACTGCAGTTATTAAGTAGTTGTGAACATTGTGTGACTAAGCCTACTGCTGTTATTCAGTAGTTGTGAATATTGTGTGACCATGGCTACTGCTGTTATTCAGTAGTTGTGAACATTGTGTGACCATGGCTACTGCTGTTATTCAGTAGTTGTGAATATTGTGTGACCATGGCTACTGCAATGATTTGGTAGTTGTGAACATTGTGTGACTAAGCCTACTGCTGTTATTCAGTAGTTGTGAACATTGTGTGACCATGGCTACTGCAGTTATTCGGTAGTTGTGAACATTGTGTGACCATGGCTCCTGCAGTGATTTGGTAGTTGTGAACATTGTGTGACTATGCCTACTGCAGTTATTCAGTAGTTGTGAATATTGTGTGACCATGGCTACTGCAGTTATTCGGTAGTTGTGAACATTGTGTGACCATGGCTACTGCAGTTATTCAGTAGTTGTGAATATTGTGTGACCATGGCTACTGCAGTTATTCGGTAGTTGTGAATATTGTGTGACCATGGCTACTGCAGTTATTCGGTAGTTGTGAACATTGTGTGACCATGGCTACTGCAGTTATTCAGTAGTTGTGAATATTGTGTGACCATGGCTACTGCAGTTATTCGGTAGTTGTGAATATTGTGTGACCATGGCTCCTGCAGTGATTTGGTAGTTGTGAACATTGTGTGACTAAGCCTACTGCAGTTATTCAGTAGTTGTGAATGTTGTGTGACCATGGCTACTGCAGTTATTAAGTAGTTGTGAACATTGTGTGACTAAGCCTACTGCTGTTATTCAGTAGTTGTGAATATTGTGTGACCATGGCTACTGCTGTTATTCAGTAGTTGTGAACATTGTGTGACCATGGCTACTGCTGTTATTCAGTAGTTGTGAATATTGTGTGACCATGGCTACTGCAATGATTTGGTAGTTGTGAACATTGTGTGACTAAGCCTACTGCTGTTATTCAGTAGTTGTGAATATTGTGTGACCATGGCTACTGCTGTTATTCAATAGTTGTGAATATTGTGCGACCATGGCTACTGCAGTGATTTGTTAGTTGTGAACATTGTGTGACTAAGCCTACTGCAGTTATTCAGTAGTTGTGAATATTGTGTGACCATGGCTACTACAGTTATTCGGTAGTTGTGAACATTGTGTGACCATGGCTACTGCAGTTATTCGGTAGTTGTGAACATTGTGTGACCATGGCTACTGCAGTTATTCGGTAGTTGTGAATATTGTGTGACCATGGCTCCTGCAGTGATTTGGTAGTTGTGAACATTGTGTGACTAAGCCTACTGCAGTTATTCAGTAGTTGTGAATGTTGTGTGACCATGGCTACTGCAGTTATTCAGTAGTTGTGAACATTGTGTGACTAAGCCTACTGCTGTTATTCAGTAGTTGTGAATATTGTGTGACCATGGCTACTGCAGTTATTCAGTAGTTGTGAACATTGTGTGACTAAGCCTACTGCTGTTATTCAGTAGTTGTGAATATTGTGTGACCATGGCTACTGCTGTTATTCAGTAGTTGTGAACATTGTGTGACCATGGCTACTGCTGTTATTCAGTAGTTGTGAATATTGTGTGACCATGGCTACTGCAGTGATTTGGTAGTTGTGAACATTGTGTGACTAAGCCTACTGCTGTTATTCAGTAGTTGTGAATATTGTGTGACCATGGCTACTGCTGTTATTCAATAGTTGTGAATATTGTGTGACCACGGCTACTGCAGTTATTCAGTAGTTGTGAATATTGTGCGACCATGGCTACTGCAGTGATTTGGTAGTTGTGAACATTGTGTGACTAAGCCTACTGCAGTTATTCAGTAGTTGTGAACATTGTGTGACCATGACTACTGCAGTGATTCGGTAGTTGTGAACATTGGTTTCATGATCAGCCAATGATTAGGTCTCAGTCACGTGTCTTACCATTCAGGAGATAACATTGTGGGAACTATGTGTTCATGAAACCGCATCCGTCAGGTTCTCCAACTCCTGAATCTGTTTTCAATCAACACACACAACATTGTCAACATGCTCAATGTGCTCATTGTATGTTGACATAGTCACATTGTGGATCATAATTAACACTTATATGATCTTCACGGATATACATTTGCACTATTTAATTATTGTGATTACTTCTTTAAAGTATCACCATATGAATTCTAATGCAAGATGACTCCTCAAATTAAACATAGATCATGAAATTGAACACAAAAGTTGACATATGCACATTGTTCAATCAGGATCATATTCAACTCTGGCTATGCTACACGTACTTCAGTTTGAGAGTAGATGTTATTTTGTTTGGCAAGGTCAATACCATCCTGTGAAAAGTAATATCCCTGTCATGAAGATTAATGAAATATATATCAGCTGTTATTCAATCTGTATGAAACACCATACATACACACACATGCAGACACATACACACCCACACCCATACGTGCACTGGATACACTGTTTGTTTATTTGTGGGTATTGGTTTTATATGCTGCATATATATGTGATATTTCTAGAACTTCTAAGTTCCTGTATTGTGTTTCCATCTATATTTTTGCTAACCGCTAGGCATTTGCTTATGTACGTGTCTGTTTGTCTAACTGGAAAAAGAGAGAGAGAGACAGACTGAATGAAACATGAAATGTCAGTGAAAGAAAATATATTCACCCTGCTATTGCAAAGTGTTTCATCGTCTTTAGCAATGAATGGCCAAAAAAAATATAGACTAATGAACATGAACATCAAATCAGTTATGACAGAGAGGCAACGAATGCTTATGCTGAGCATATCAAATGTACAAGACTAGGAAGTTGTCTGTAAAGATATAAAGACAGCATGCAACAAACGCTGAAGAGAATGTGTAGTTGAATCTAACAAGGATAAAGAGAATCTTTCTTTCAGGAACTAGCCTTCTGGCTGAGGTGCATGACATAATTGCCTAATGCTATTTTCCAAAAATAGGATATGTTGCATTTACAGTTCATCAATTTATTTTTAAGTTTTGTGTGTAAATGGTAAATAAGTCAAAATATGACTGGTAACCCAGGTTTTTATTACCAGAAAGTAACCATTACCAGTGAATAAGAGTTAATACAGCTTGCTGCTTTTTTTTTTTAAATTACAACCAGCAATTGTTATGGTTCACTGTACATTATTTTCATATAAAAACACTATTCACTGTTTTCAACATATCTGCATTATGTGTATATACATGTAAAATATCGGTGTATCTTACTGGATGTAAGGGTAGTTCCATAGCTGGGACACTAGCCTGCCGGCCCAGTGGTCATGTGCTCAAATCCAGTAGAGGATTTGTGTGTGTGTTTAACCCTTTACAGGGCAGACTTTGTCCATTTTCTAGCTCTGAGCGTGCAAGATTTTTTTCAGGTTCGGTAAATTTTTGGGTTATATTAGAAAAAACATCACATATAAGGTGTTAGTCAACCGATGTTAGTCAAATAAAAAACAAAATGAAGGAAAAAGCATGCAGATTATTTTATTCACGTGAATGTTGCTGGTAATCCACACATGAATACAAATATTTACAAAATACAACATATTGTTTATGATTGTCAGTCTTATACACTGTTTATGAACACTCAGAATCAGAATAATTTTCTTCAAAGTCCGATAGATCCGAAGTGTGACACTGCCCATGCTGGTATCACTGATATCTAGCTGCAATTCATAGTCAACTTTGTGCACTTTAGTGTCACTTAAATTGAACCCAGCGAAATCTCTGCTATCACTTGAAGAATCATCAAAATCCATTTTGAAATACAAAGCGTAAAACCCCCAAAAACTATTTAAATATCCGTTCAAATTCAAAGTACATGCTTGCAAATGGCGGCCACGTTGTCAAGGTATCGAAGAAACCAAAAGTAGACAATCGGAAGTCTCGGAAAGCAGCGAGATCGCGTGTTTAGTATTCACAGGTGTTTTCGACCGTTTTGCCTGTCCACGGGTAAGGACGCGTATGGCCGTTGCGCCCGGTAAAGGGTTAAATTGAACTCATCTCCCGGATTGATCCAGCCTAAAATGGTTGCCAGGATATGTTCTGGGAAGTAAGGGGGTTGGCAATATATTTATTGATCACATCACCATCAAGTGCCTGTGGGTCTGTACAAATGTAGGGTTAGCATCACATACACAGTACACCTCAAGGCATGGAGAAGAGTCCTTTACTCACTTTACTTGGATTGGATGTGTGCACACTGTATTGTTGTAAGTTAAAAATGGTGTCCCATACATAATGATGATTATAAGATATAGGCTTATCAGGGAGCCATGATAGCTGGATGATGACCTGCAGGCCTGGGGGTCATGAGTTTGGTTTCACATTGAGGCGGGTTGTGAACATTGACCTGGGTTTCTAAATAGAACCAGCCAAAAATGGGTCCCAGAAAGTGTCCTGGAAAGTATAGGCAGCCATGTGATATTGGCGTATGCAAGTAAGGGTCTGACAAAAAATAATAGGAGCTTTTAGTATAGTCGTATAAAAGTATGGGTCTAACAACAAATATCAGGGGCTGTAGTGTAGACATATATAAAAGTATGGGTCTAACAACAAATATCAGGGGCTGTAGTGTAGACATATATAAAAGTATGGGTCTAACAACAAATATCAGGGGCTGTAGTGTAGACATATATAAAAGTATGGGTCTAACAACAAATATCAGGGGCTGTAGTGTAGACATATATAAAAGTATAGGTCTAACAACAAATATCAGGGGCTGTAGTGTAGACATATATAAAAGTATGGGTCTAACAACAAATAATCAGGGGCTGTAGTGTAGACATATATAAAAGTATGGGTCTAACAACAAATATCAGGGGCTGTAGTGTAGACATATATAAAAGTATGGGTCTAACAACAAAAATCAGGGGCTGTAGTGTAGACAGATATAAAAGTATGGGTCTCACAACAAATATCAGAGGCTGTAGTGTAGACATATATAAAAGTATGGGTCTAACAACAAATAACAGGGCTGTAGTGTAGACATATATAAAAGTATGGGTCTCACAACAAATATCAGGGGCTGTAGTGTAGACATATATAAAAGTATGGGTCTCACAACAAATATCAGGGGCTGTGGTGTAGACATATATAAAAGTATGGGTCTAATAACAAATATCAGGAGCTGTAGTGTAGACATATATAAAAGTATGGGTCTAACAACAAATAACAGGGCTGTAGTGTAGACATAATAAAAAGTATGGGTCTAATAACAAATATCAGGAGCTGTAGTGTAGACATATATAAAAGTATGGTCTAACAACAAATAACAGGGGCTGTAGTGTAGACATATATAAAAGTATGGGTCTAACAACAAATATCAGGGGCTGTAGTGTAAACATATATAAAAGTATGGGTCTAACAACAAATATCAGGAGCTGTAGTGTAGACATATATAAAAGTATGGGTCTAACAACAATATCAGGGCTGTAGTGTAGACATATATAAAAGTATGGGTCTCACAACAAAATCAGGGGCTGTAGTGTAAGCATATATAAAAGTATGGGTCTAACAACAAATATCAGGGGCTGTAGTGTAGACATATATAAAAGTATGGGTCTAACAAACAACTATCAGGGCTGTGGTGTATGGGTCTAACAACAACTATCAGGGGCTGTAGTGTAGACATATATAAAAGTATGGGTCTAACAACAACTATCAGGGGCTGTAGTGTAGACATATATAAAAGTATGGGTCTAACAACAAATAACAGGGCTGTAGTGTAGACATATATAAAAGTATGGGTCTAATAACAAATATCAGGAGCTGTAGTGTAGACATATATAAAAGTATGGGTCTAACAACAAATAACAGGGGCTGTAGTGTAGACATATATAAAAGTATGGGTCTAACAACAAATATCAGGGGCTGTAGTGTAAACATATATAAAAGTATGGGTCTAACAACAAATATCAGGAGCTGTAGTGTAGACATATATAAAAGTATGGGTCTAACAACAAATATCAGGGGCTGTAGTGTAGACATATATAAAAGTATGGGTCTCACAACAAATATCAGGGGCTGTAGTGTAGACATATATAAAAGTATGGGTCTCACAACAAATATCAGGGGCTGTAGTGTATGTAGACATATATAAAAGTATGGGTCTAACAACAAATATCAGGGGCTGTAGTGTAGACATATATAAAAGTATGGGTCTAATAACAAATATCAGGGGCTGTGGTGTAGACATATATAAAAGTATGGGTCTAACAACAAATATCAGGGGCTGTAGTGTAGACATATATAAAAGTATGGGTCTAATAACAAATATCAGGAGCTTTAGTGTAGACATATATAAAAGTATGGGTCTAACAACAAATAACAGGGCTGTAGTGTAGACATATATAAAAGTATGGGTCTAATAACAAATATCAGGAGCTGTAGTGTAGACATATATAAAAGTATGGGTCTAACAACAAATAACAGGGGCTGTAGTGTAGACATATATAAAAGTATGGGTCTAATAACAAATATCAGGAGCTGTAGTGTAGACATATATAAAAGTATGGGTCTAACAACAAATAACAGGGCTGTAGTGTAGACATATATAAAAGTATGGGTCTAATAACAAATATCAGGAGCTGTAGTGTAGACATATATAAAAGTATGGGTCTAACAACAAATAACAGGGGCTGTAGTGTAAACATATATAAAAGTATGGGTCTAACAACAAATATCAGGGGCTGTAGTGTAAACATATATAAAAGTATGGGTCTAACAACAAATATCAGGAGCTGTAGTGTAGACATATATAAAAGTATGGGTCTAACAACAAATATCAGGGGCTGTAGTGTAGACATATATAAAAGTATGGGTCTAACAACAAATATCAGGGGCTGTAGTGTAGACATATATAAAAGTATGGGTCTAACAACAAATATCAGGGGCTGTAGTGTAGACATATATAAAAGTATGTGTCTCACAACAAATATCAGGGGCTGTAGTGTAGACATATATAAAAGTATGGGTCTAACAACAAATAACAGGGGCTGTAGTGTAGACATATATAAAAGTATGGGTCTAACAACAAATATCAGGGGCTGTAGTGTAAACATATATAAAAGTATGGGTCTAACAACAAATATCAGGGGCTGTAGTGTAGACATATCTAAAAGTATGGGTCTAACAACAAATATCAGGGGCTGTAGTGTAGACATATCTAAAAGTATGGGTCTCACAACAAATATCAGGGGCTGTAGTGTAGACATATATAAAAGTATGGGTCTCACAACAAATATCAGGGGCTGTGGTGTAGACATATATAAAAGTATGGGTCTCACAACAAATATCAGGGGCTGTAGTGTAGACATATATAAAAGTATGGGTCTCACAACAAATATCAGGGGCTGTAGTGTAGACATATATAAAAGTATGGGTCTAATAACAAATATCAGGGGCTGTGGTGTAGACATATATAAAAGTATGGGTCTAACAACAAATATCAGGGGCTGTAGTGTAGACATATATAAAAGTATGGGTCTAATAACAAATATCAGGAGCTGTAGTGTAGACATATATAAAAGTATGGGTCTAACAACAAATAACAGGGCTATAGTGTAGACATATATAAAATTATGGGTCTGACAACAAATAACAGGGCTGTAGTGTAGACATATATAAAAGTATGGGTCTCACAACAAATATCAGGGGCTGTAGTGTAGACATATATAAATGTATGGGTCTGACAACAAATAACAGGGCTGTAGTGTAGACATATATAAAAGTATGGGTCTAACAACAAATATCAGGGGCTGTAGTGTAGACATATATAAAAGTATGGGTCTCACAACAAATATCAGGGGCTGTAGTGTAGACATATATAAAAGTATGGGTCTAACAACAAATAACAGGGGCTGTAGTGTAGACATATATAAAAGTATGAGTCTAACAACAAATGTCAGGGGCTGTAGTGTAGACATATATAAAAGTATGGGTCTCACAACAAATATCAGGGGCTGTAGTGTAGACATATATAAAAGTATGGGTCTCACAACAAATAACAGGGCTGTAGTGTAGACATATATAAAAGTATGGGTCTCACAACAAATAACAGGGCTGTAGTGTAGACATATATAAAAGTATGGGTCTCACAACAAATAACAGGGCTGTAGTGTAGACATATATAAAAGTATGGGTCTGACAACAAATAACAGGGCTGTAGTGTAGACATATATAAAAGTATGGGTCTCACAACAAATATCAGGGGTTGTAGTGTAGACATATATAAAAGTATGGGTCTAACAATAAATAACAGGGGCTTTAGTGTAGACATATATAAAAGTATGGGTCTAACAATAAATAACAGGGGCTTTAGTGTAGACATATATAAAAGTATGGGTCTCACAACAAATAACAGGGGCGTTAGTGCAGTTGCAGGCTGGCTGTGCTGGTAATGCCATGAGCTCTGTCAGATGAGGGTTGAATACATACATTCTCATCCACTTGGTGAGAGAAAGTGTGGGCATCTATTCTCCCATGCACTCAGACCTACACATTAAGATGGTCCCATCACATCACAGACCAATGGTAGGTTCTTTCTTCGGGGCTGGGTGTGGTTTTGGTTAACACTGTATGCCCATTGCACCTCAAGGCATGTGAGAGAGTCATTTACTTGTTAATATCATATGTCAGCTTGTATATAAATCTATTGTTGACTCATTTACTCACAGATTTTAATGTTAACTTTACATGTGTAATAAGTAAACAACATTCAGTTTATGTACTATGGTCTTGACTATTGTATGCACACCAATCGGTACTCAGTGGGTGATGTGATCGAAAATCTGGCAAGTTGTGAATTCAAACCCATGACCGCTGGGACTGGAGGCGAGTGTCTGCTTGCCTGTATGCTACTGTGGCTTTATATATAGTTGCAGGATGTTGCAATCACCCCAGAATTTATTGGCTCACTAGGCAATTTTATTTCAGTGTCTCAGTTTCAATAGTTTGTCATTGCTTTCTGGATGGGTGATATCTCATTAATTTGCAATTAATGCACAGCGGTCTGCTTACAAAATGTCTGCAGCTGACTTCAAACTTGGTATGTCGGGCCGTCATGATACTGCACGTTTATTATTTTGTATGCCACATATGATATATATATATATATATATATATATATATATATATATATATATATATATATATATATATATATATATATATATATAGACATATATATATATATATATATATATATATATATATATATATATATATATATATATATATATAGACATATATATATATATAGACATATATATATATATAGACATATATATATATATATATATATATATATATATATATATATATAGACACAGATACATGTGTGTGCTAAAGTAGGAACTAGTTAGGTTGTTTGTAATTTGCCTGAAGTTAATTCTCAGAACCTTCTATTCTTTTTCAGACATATAGAGCACACAAACCAAGCTTATGATGGAAGAAGATCATCACCAAGTGAAGTCACTATCGATGGAGTAAAACCAACTACACATGATAACTTACAGCAACATAACACAGTTCAGAAGAAAGATAATAATAAACAGATCAATGACAGAACTAATGATGGCAATGCAAGCCATACTGTGCCTGGAAACCCACGTCAATTACCACCCTTAAAAGGAACCCACGGTCAACTACGTCCAACGACCGAGTCACGTCCAACATCTGTTGAGATAACATCAACTACAACAGTTAAGCTTTAATACTAATGACATGTTTTCTTGTCACTTGTGTGATCTCCATTTGCTTTCTTATAACATTTCTTTCATCAATATTGCATAATTTGATGTATCTGTCACCAAAGCTATGTGATGTATTGTTTTTTTTTATAGATAGGACAGCTTGGCATTATTGGTTGAGGCCCTTTGCATCAATGGGAGATAAAGGTCACATGAAAAGAGCATAGAGGATGATCATGATTATGGAAATATTTATGAGAAACATGCATCCGTCTTTTAAAAGTCTGGTATGCGAACTGTGGGTAATTTTAATTAATGTTTATTATATTATTATTATTATACCATGTCAATAATATTATAGCTTTGCTTTGAACTGATTCTCTTTGTCTCAAGTAGTTTGTCTGCACAGTTGTTTAAGTCACAGAGTAAACATGTGTATTAAAATATTGCGATTTCCTGTTAGCTTAGTGTAACTGATATATGCCTTTGCAGAATGTTTAATTTAGAAAAGATGAGCACACACGATGTTAATTTATTTATAATCAGCCATTATCTTAGTGATGTAACATGTAAATATACAGTTATGTATACACCACTGAAGTAATGTCAGAAGGAATGTAGGAAGAAGAGTCGTACTAAAAGTTACTTAAGCAAAGCAAAGAGATTTAGGCAGTCTAAACGACCGATACAAGTAGAGTTGTTTCTTCATAACATCTGTATTCTAAACTGATTTTTTAAAAAACAGTGTGATAGAACATGGGACAAATGCCTCTTTTAGTGACAGGAGAAGATAAACTCACCAGATACTTCAGACATAGTCTAGAGTTGGCTAGTTATGTCTCTTAGATTTAATTGAATGTGCCATTTCCAGAAATTTGAAAGTAGGTAGTAAACTAAGAATATAAGAATGCAACTACCACCCCCTCCCCCATCCCCTGCCCCTTCTCTGACAGATCCACTTGTGTGTGTGTGTGAGAGAGAGTGATTGAGTGAGTGAGTGTGATATATATATATATATATATATATATATATATATATATATATATATATATATATATATATATACTATACCAATATTTAATTTAATAATGAGTGACTCTGGCCATGAGATTGTCTCCAATTCCATCCTCATGTGAGATGATTTGACTGCATGAACTCTGTGGCCATACACACCCCTCCTACCCCACCCCCTTCTGGATGTTCCCCACTGCGCTGAGGTCTTGTTTCTTCATGGTGTTGGTTTTCATCACACTTTCAAATGTAATGCCTTCTCACGCTAAATTAATGTCAATCGGCCACATTAGATGTAAGAAGGACATAATGGTTAGCTTGAGGCTGTCTGATTTTACAGATGGTTAATAAGATGTGTTTCGCATTAGCATCTGTGTGTGTGTGCGCATGAGTGAGTGCGTTCGTGCGAGGGCGAGTCAATAAGTAAGTCACACAGTTCGGTGGGATGGCAGGTAAATGTAGTTGGTGTTTCCTAGGTGTCATTAGGTGGCAGCTACATCCAACTTTATATTCCTGTTTGTCTGGTGGCGCTTGGTGGTTCATGCCATGGATATTCATTAATCAGTTTGAGTATACTTGAGCACATTTGCTATAGTTTGTTTTCATTTGTTACTCATAGACCAGATTAACCCCGGAAACATTACTTTTAACAAATCAGTTTAGTTTTAAATCATATATAATTTATATCACATACATATAAATAGACTGGCACACACTGTCATAAGCTTATTAATGGAGATCCTCCAAGAGCTGGTGACCAAGTGTGGTTTCCATTTTCTCATGTCCAAGCATTCTCGAGTGAAGATAGTCCGGATGATGATACAAACAATCGTCAATTGATGAAGAAGTTTCAATTCCAGCGACGTAACGATGTGTCCTTCGAGCGAGGAACAATTCAAACGAAACTTTAATGTTGAATTCAGATGTCCAATTGAGAATTGCGCCGATTTGGAGTACATGAGGTGTCTGTCGGCGGCAGCGACAAAGTGGCTCCCTGGGTAGAGCGGGTATTTCACCAAGCGGCGGCGATGTGCAGCAAAACGTGGCTCCCTGGATAGAGCGGATACCTCACCAAGAGGCGGTGATGTGCAGCAAAATGTGGCTACCTGGATAGAGCGGATATTTCACCAAGAGGCGGCGATATGCAGCGAAATGTGGCTCCCTGGATAGAGCAGATACCCCACCAAGAGGCGACGATGTGTAGCAAAACGTGGCTCCCTGGATAGAGTGTATACCTCCCAATGAGGCGGCGATATGCAGCATTGCTGAAGCTCCCTGGCAGAGTTGGTCTCGTCGCGGGAGGCAGCGACTGGTCACAATAGTATAACTTTGTTGACTTCAAAGAAGTGACCGATTTCGCTGTCAGAGTGTTCAGCAAAGCAACTTGACGATGGGTGAAGTAATGACAACAACGACCACATATCGGATACGCCATGTAATCTTCAGGCAGTGCAGATCGGCGTGATCCGAAAACAAAACTGTGCGTGTAATGAGGTTGTGCATTGTCTTCTGTTAGATGTACTGCTGTACCTCAGTGTGCCTTAGACAATGTGCTCCACCAATGTCCACTGAGTCCAAATCTGACAGAACCAGCGAATCTGGAGTCCCAAAATGTTGACCAAAATTTGACTGAACTGCTATTTCTTCGACGAGCATCCCTTGTCACGGAGCGGCACGTTCCCCCATGTCACGGATCGGTACACCGCTGTAATGATAGACAGGCGGGTGGCACTCTGCGTCACAGACCAACACAGTCAATGAAGGAAGAGCCACTCAGGAACGCACCGTGTAGCGATAAGAAGATGAGTTTATTGTTTACAGGAGGCTGTTCTACACGGCATAAAAGCACACCATCAAGCGGCCGCATTCTAGCGTTTCTACCATCTACTCAGTACAGTGTACTCCCGCCAGCAATCATCCTGACTCACTTTCACGCTTCTTACGGGGTCCGTGTTGTGGTCACACATCCCCTTGGTGTGTGGCTGGTGTCCGCACTCCGGCCGGTCAGACTACTAGCATCTTCGCAGTGAGTAGAATTGGCGTTCGAAGCGAATTGGCTGGGCTGAAACTGCCTAGCGCTTTCTATCAATGGCTTTCTACGGAGGAGTATTGGTGATGTCGTTGTCTGTCTGGTTGAAGTAGTGAGGTGTAGTGAGTGACATGTGGCAACATCACTGTGAAAGTGTTTTCTAATGACAAGTCTGCGATGAGCGTCTGTACATCATTACATGTCGAGGCGTTCTGCTGAAGTGTGTCTATGTGACATTTGCGTTGTCAAACGACACGACTTCATGACGTAGCGTTCATTGTGCTACTTCGTGCTCTTACTGTGTTGCTCTATTTGTTTTTAATAACTGACGTGTGTGCACATCAATTCCTACTCTAGATGCCTGTCATTTACCATATGACACACACCCCTCCTCCCTCCATATATATATATATATATATACTCTTTTTATGTTGCCTTAATTATTTATTTAGAATTGTTTTAAAGTGCAGTTTTTAATTATTATGTTAATAACATGTGATTTATGTCAGTGAAGTAGTACTAGTAGTGTCACAAACAAGTACTAGTATCACTACTAGTCTTACAAACAGTTGTTGAGATAGTTCTAGTGGGTTAGCATCATGTGGGGCTAGTACCTGTGTTATCACAAACAAATCAACACCTGGGGGGAGTCTTGGATGAGAGGACCCTGGTTTGATCCCAGCATAGGGCCTGCATTGTTCCAGGAATTACTGGTACTTAAAGATATCATGTTGCTCACTGATCCCTGTGAATGTGAGATAGAATGTCTAGTCTTCTTAGATAAGTGTGAAAAACAGCAAGTTATGCACATTTAAATTCCCCCCACCCCACACTTTCCCCTCCCCCTTTATTTTAGAGTAGTCTATAAGTATGCCACTGCCATGGCAACATCTTTAGGAAAGAGAACCTCCCCATGGGTGCCTGGGATGGAGCATGTCTAGAGGAAGCACACCTGACATAAAGTATGCAGAAGTGGGACACACTGATATTTGAGATGCATAATTAGATGTGACGCGCTCTCCTCGAGAGAGAAATGAAGAAGAGGAAGAAACCACCATGTTCAGACTATGCTCTGACTACTGCAACTGTTGAGCACATATGTATCACTTCAGTCTATCACATACCTTGAAGACGTACAGCTCTATAACCAATATTGAGTCTACGTAAAATGATATAACATTAATATAAATTATCTACTTAGTCATTTTGAAGATTTAATTGGGGTTTTTGGTGATGGAGTGTGGGTTATACTGGCTGTTATATTTCAAGGAAAAAGGAAATCTTTACTATATACGTGCTAAGTCATTTGTGAAATTTTATACTTACCTACTCAAGTGTATTTAATTGTAGCACAGAGCATAAATATCAGGAGTTCTCATCATGCTTTATATAGTGTCCTGCCAGTTCTGATGTAACTGTGTGGGGATTCCCTCACCACCTACTCACAACTCAAAGCCACAGGTAGTTGCACAATACTTGACCACTAGTACCATTCATTCAACTAAACTAGTGCCCAGCCAAAGAGGCGGAAGTTATGAGGTTTTCAATTCTACCTAGACTCAACACCAAGAACAAAGGTGTGTGTTTTTATGTAGGTGTGCAAAGGAAACCAGGTGGTTTGGCTGGTTAGCAAAGAGTTGACAGCCCAAACACGTTTGAGAACTAGTGGTAACATTTTTAGACAAGATAACAGAACAGAAATCATCAAATCCATTAAAACATAATTGTGTTTTCATAATTGCTATTTTAATCAAATCACCATGTTTAGTTTATACACATTGCACTTTTGTCTATGGGCACACCTGTATCATCTTAGCATGCAGTATATCCCGTTTTGTTTGGCCTCCAAACTCCAAAGCAGACTGTCCCCTCTACCCGAAGATTCATTACCAGGTTTGTCTGTGAAAAACTGCATTAGAAACTGGGCTCTGAGGTAAAAAACAGGATCTATTCCAGACAGCATGTTTTATCTGGAAAACAAATTTACAAGTCGTAGGCTCAAATTCATAGGGCTATGATGGGGGGAGTTTTGTTTGTACCAAATAATTGTGTTAATAGAATTGATTGATTGATTTAGGAATCAACATCACAGCATTCGGGGCATTCCCATACGTGCTCCGTCCCCATCCTCAGCAGCCAGCGAAGAGTTCCAACACTAATAGTACCAGTAGCAATCTGATTATAAGTCCATCTCGCCTTTCCTTTGAGCGTTGAGTGTCGGCCAGATCCCTTTGTCACTCCTCGTTGTCTCGTTCTTGCCAGACCATGGTAATGGGTAATCCATTTGCTCCTCCGAGGTGTGCACGTGCTCCCACAAGGCCGCAACCACGTCTGCCTTGTCATGTATCAGTACTCCACCAAGTTCTGCAGAGCCAGCCAATCTGTCCGCCTGTTCATTTCCCAGCACACCGGCATGCCCCGGAGAAAAGATCCAGGCGATGCTTGTCACCCGTGACCTCCGAAGCGAAGCAAGCCACTACGCACGAAGTCTGCCCGTCCTCACCCTCGTCAGCATGCTTTCTGCGTCAGTTACAATCACGATGTGTGTGTGTCGTATTCTCCATCCAGCGGAGAGCCGCAGTGACTGCCTCCACTTCCATTCTTAAGCTGGATGTTGTGGTATCATATGCCAGGCTCTCCAGCCCCAAACATCGACCATTAGCTTTGGCTATGAACCCCCAGCCACTTCTCTCACCTCTTGACACCGAACCATCTGTGTAGATTGTGTGTTAATAGAATAAGATTATTTAAAAATGATTATAAATCTTTGGTTGTCATGTACCATGCCAATGAGCCTACACTGTATGGTTTGTTATCTCACATGATCACTATAATTTTAAATAGCAACAGTATAATAGAAAAGTCTTTACTTGGAAATGATATTTGGAGAGGGTTTGTCCCCATGGAGAAATACAATGATGCCCCATACTGTCAAACACAGATTTCGATCTGGAGCCTTGAGTTCTACATTGAGAACCTAAGGTTATGTCAAGAAGAAGGTGACGGTTATCTTCCATATATTCTGTTGCGCTTCATATCTGTTGTTTATCGGTGATGTTTAGTTTTTTAGTCACTGTTACTGCCACGTAGTAATCTATGTCACTCACTTCTAACTGTAATAAGTATCAGTTGGTGAGTATAATGTAAAAAGTCTGCGTTATGCTGGTGATCTGATATTGGTCAACAAAAAATTAAATGCAGTTATAAGAAATGGTGAATATAATTGCAACAGAAATGAACTGGCACTACTTATGCATTCTCTTATGACATGTGCATCTAAGAGACTGTCGACCAGCTCCAGCGCCTGGCTTTTACATGTATTTCTGTAAGAGCCCCTTAGAATTGAATATTGACAAGAGAGGTGAGTCATTGGTGCTTTCTAACCTGTTGCTTGTGGCATCTGGGACACATTATCCTTAGTGATTCATGTTTACAACTCAAGCTCGCTTGTATACATGCTTGTATATAGGAAAGGCTTCAAGGACACATTCACTGCAAAATGCCCAGACATGGCGTTGTTAAGACTATCTGGTGTTGATTTCAATATTATTCTGTATATCATACTGTGCCATTAATACAAACTTAACATTGCACGCTTTAATCTATTAATCCAGTAATGTTTGCAAATTAAAATAAAATGAGGTGTAATTAAAAAAATAACAGTTTCTGTGACATTTTTCTATTAGAAATAGTAATTGTTACACAGAAATATGTGATGTACCTTTACTTGGTCACAACATGAAGCATGCAGGTCTGTTACTGTAATTGCTGCAGGGCAAGAGAGAAATGTGATGTAGGGAAAACTACATCACGCATTGAAGGTGAAGGATGTTGAGGAACAGAACGAAGGTGAACTGAAGAGTTGCTGAAAGACTGAAGGCGGTGTTGTTGTATGATATACACAGATAGATCAGCGTGGACGAAGGTTCATAGTGTTCGTTCTTACATTTCCAGTGTGCTGATAGCAGGGTAGTAGGTTTATTCCCTGCACTGGTCAGTTAAATATTGACTTCTCATTGAGAAAGCAATACAAAGCCAATGATATAATGTACGAACACGGAACTATAAGAGAAGAATACTCAATGTATCAAAAAGAGAGGAAATCAGAAATAAAGACATCAAGATAAAAGTATGGGTTATAGCAGAGATAGATTTTATTACCTGTCTCCACTGCGATGGCGTTGTGAACGCGTTTCATAATGCAGCTTACCCGCGTTCGAAACACAGCAGTGACTGATTTGGCAGAGGACCATATTGCGCTGGTTTTAACACGTTGGTATGGGAGCCAGTTGTTCAGAAAGAAATGGCAAACCACTGAACGTAAAAACTTGTCAAATATCAACGGCGGTGGTAAAATGCTGGTGTTGACTGCAACGTCCTGTAAAGGATATGCAACTTTTTTTTAAAAATGATTTTATTAGAAGGCAGCAAGTCAAATGGTTTGGCCATGTAACTAGGTTACCAACTAACAGTATACCACAACAAGCAATGATGTGCAGACCAAATGGAAGCAGAAGTAGAGGCTGGCCACGTAAATGATGGACAGAGGGAATAGCAGAGTCCGTGGAATTATCGATACATGAAGCCCATAAATGGGCACTATCCCGCTGTTTATACTTCACCTCAACATCACAAGGTCCGAGATAAACAAGATGAAATGGAACTATAAGTTTGAGATTAAGTTTATTAGTGCTTACAACTTCATGTCAGCATCAAGGTACAAACAAAGACAATGTCTCGAGACCTAGTCAACTTAAAAGAGACCAAACGCCAATGATCTACAATAAACAGAAGAATTAACAGATACTCAAAGGGAAAGAACAGAACAATCGACATAAATTATAGCTAGTCAGAAACGCATGCATACAAATAAAAACCTATGGCTGGAAGTCAACATAATAATTACAAACTTCCGTCATATCTGTAGTAGCGGCACGTGACTGGTGAAAAGAGAGGGGGTGGGCGGGGGAGAGAAGAATAAAGGGAAAACTGAAGTGAAAGAAAAATGGAATTAAGTGGAGTGTCTGATTATGCAGGCTTTACAATGCGCTATTGATCAATGTAACATTGCACCAGACACTCCACGTGAAGAAAGTAATGAGTGTGTTTGGTAACCCGTATTTACAACAATTTGTTCACATTGGGTCTATTTTGCATTAATAAAGTACTATCTAATTTTTGAAACTTTCAATGACGAGGGCTTATGTCAGTGTGTAAACATTTTGTGAAATGCAGTTTGCCTATGCTGCCGGGCTTATATGTTAGACATTTCACATCGGATATTATCTACGCACCTAATTCTTTGAACTTCTTTCCTTGCTGCAAATTAACTATATGAGTTTAACTGTGCATTTTGGCTGGATCTGCTTCTTTGATTTAGCCATTACTTTTTGGCATCTTGGAATTCATGTTAAGAATCATTAATTACATGTCTTACTCTTTTGTTATAATTCAAAGGAACGTGTAGTGTTTACATTTTCTTACTACAAGACATAGGTGATGCTTACGTCTACAATAGACATGGGGGATGCGTGGTTTCGAGGTATTGTATCCACCTCGAGTGCTGGAGGTCCCGGGTTCAAGCCCCGGTGAGGATCGGGATTTATTTCACGTGGACTTCTAGTAATAAATGTCCCCATGGTCTCTGGGTAGTGATATCGGACGCCCGTGTGTATTGTTCCGCACGTAAAAAATCCCTTGGCCGTTGGAAATCGAAAAAAGAGTAGCCTAACGGCGCTGCCCGGGCAAAATTTCGAGTTAAAAATCTACCCAACGTATTTCAGGATCCTCGCCGGTGCTACGGAGTTCGTGCACTGAGCTGAGTTTCTCCAGACTCAGGTTTGAGTTAGGAGGAGAACGGAGCACTTATGAGTTACACCTGTGTGCCGTGATGTTGATCCATCGACTAAACTAAACATAGACATGGGCACGTCTCTTCTTATAGCATACGACATCACGCTGTCAGAACAGCTCAGAAGTAATTGCAACATTTGCGAGGTATCTCACATCGAGCTTGCAATGAAAATTTCTGCAAACAAACGTGCATTACATTTAAGACCTGCTTACTTTATGGGGGACTTTAATTATACATAGTGAAGTATGAATAAAGGAATAGTTTATACATAGTGAAGTATGAATAAAGGAATACTTTATACATAGTGAAGTATGAATAAATGAATACTTTATACATAGTTGAAGTATGGCCGTTTAAATGTCAAGAATAATTTTCCAGATTGGTATCCCCAATACAAATAATTGTGTCCCCATGCTAGTTCAAGAATTGTTAACTTGCGTTTCTGTACACTTACTGTTTACAGGCATCCATCTTTGTTTACGTTACCGACCTACTATTTCCTGCTATTTATGTCTCGATAATTCTTGTACTTCCTCCTTCAAGAAACAATTGAAGATCGTAAACTGATTAGAGCCAATAGATGTCTTCTTCTTCTTCTTCTTCTTCTTCTTCTTCTTCTTCTTCTTCTTCTTCTTCTTCTTCTTCTTCTTCTTCTTCTTCTTCTTCTTCTTCTTCTTCTTCTTCTTCAGCGTTCCGAGCCATCGAGGTTCTTTGCTGCAGATACAATCCGTCTCCATTCGTCTCTCTGGTTGACCTTCTCTTGCCAGTCGTTGATTTCAAGTGCTTGTAGGCCTGTATATATATTATCTCTCCACCGTCTTCTTGGTAGTCATTAGATGTAGACACTCTAAATTTGTTGGGCATGTAATGAGAAGAAATTACTTGGTGACAACTGGCAAGATCGAAGGGAAGAGACCAAGGGGAAGACCGAGAAGTAAATACCTCGATGGCTTGGCCACGTACTCTAATGAACGAACGAACGAATATCTTTATTTTCAAAGGGTTAAGAATTGGGCACGCATGGTGTCGTTACCCGCTATACGCTGCGGGATTTTTTTTAAAAATTGTCCGGCAAGCAAACGAACATCGAGCTCCCGCCCAACAGGCGGAGACACTATCAACTATGCTACTTACGACATGTTTTCCAATCAACGAAAATGTATAATATAGCCACACACTTACGTTAAGTCACGTGACTTGGCAAATCACGTGAGCAGCCGGGACAGTTAACTGTGTATAAAGGAATACTTTATACATAGTGCGCTATGAATAGACACTTAGTTACTTTATTATCATTCAGGTGTCCGTAATACAAATCGACATATGTGTATTCCGTCGGTTTATATTTTTACACATTCTTGTGGCAGTGTTTGCACCTGTTATCGATAATCCTTTCACACGAGAGTGATATTCAGCCTGGCCGTAATTTCTCTTTCACTGCAAGTCAGCCTCTGCTATTTATGGACTGTTGTGCCTTATGTTAGTTAGTTAGTCGCAGTTCCAACTTCACAGCAACGGGTCGTCCCCATTATGCTCCGTTCCTGTGCCAGTGAATATCACACAAAACGCTCCCGACTGCCCAATGGGAAAAGTGGAAAAGACAGGAGTCTCGACAAACAACAACCCGCACAAATACACTGTGCATAATGCCGCCACCAGAATGTCAACACATCAGTCCCCCACGAAAGACCCAGTTAATCTCTGATGGAATCGGCTGTCATTTTCCTATCTGAATGTTTCCTAGATATTCACCCACACAGTCCACGAAAATACAGTTCATCGCTGATGGCAGTGGCAGTCAACCAGAAGCCCAGCAGCCACGCATTTCTGCATAAGGCAAAAACCGGTCAACTCTGAGACATAGCCACCTGCCATCACTCCGAACATGCAGTCACGTTCCAAAAACCCTCAGGCAGATTCAAAAGCATTTCACACGAAACTCACAGCTCATAGTGTCGCGCCACGCACTCACTCAGTAGCGGGGCGACGGAACTATCAAGCCTCCTTAGTCGCCTCTTACGACATGCGTGGTAGGCTACAGTGTTGCTATTCTTTGCTTCCCTTATGGGCCCCGGCAACACTATACTAATATTAAACATCTTAAAACATGTACCAGTCAGCTTGTCAACCTTTTTATTGTGTGATGGAATGGCTGTAAATAAATATATCTGCACCAAATATGGAAAAACAAATACACTCAGAGCTTGATTTTCTCTGCAAACTCTGTTAACGGGGTGATTCATTTGATAAGATCACGTGTGTGGGTCAATCCATCCACCCATCTGATTAAGTGCATTGGGTATTTAGCTCTAGACCCATCTTTTTATAGACCAATCGGCATCGGTGGTTGCTGTGATCAGTATCACATCGGACGCCTGTACTTATCAAGATATTTCCTTTTTAGGCGAGGCAGCCCATGTTATTAATGTCAAGTAGAACATGTTACAAATGGTTACTTTATGGCTTATTAGTGTTAAAATGTATACGTGATGAGGCGTGTAAAAGGGTCCTTTACTCTTACTTACTTTCATTTCTCATGAAAGTAAGTAGGTGGATTCTACAACAAAGCAGATCACTGTCACTGAGTGATCATTGTAATTGTATGGGGGCGGGGGGGGGGGGGGGGGGGGGGGTACGGAGTGTCAGGCATTGGTAGCACCTTTGGTATGGATGACTCATGTCCTTTTCAGGACCCATCCCCCACTGGTCCAAGCCCGACACCCAGCTCACGCCTGTGGCTCCTAGTAGCTGTCAGCATGCGACAGCGGCCACCCTCCGGGCAACAGCTGTGAGAGGCTGGCTAAACCCGGCGCGGGTAGCCGATTTGGTGTCAAACCAAGCGGTGAACTAGGGTATGCCTACCCAGCATGTGAAGACAGGATCCGGCAGACTGCGCGGAAGAAATCATTCCTGATTCAATGGGCAAGACGGCGTTTACCTGCAAAGCGTTGTGAAACATAATGAGCAAGGCAAGGCACGTAGAGCGCCCTGGTCATCCACTGCACCTGTATTCGTCTCCAGTCGTCTTGACTTGTCCTGCCACTGGATTCAGATGAACTCAGGCGAGAGAGTGAGGTCGACGAATTGCGCAACTCTTCCTCACTATAATCCAATTCATCGCGCAAGTCATTCTTCATCCAACGTAATTGTTTGATTATGTGTCTATTAAAACCCTTTCTTTCTTAAATATAAATGTTGCAATAACAGCAGATAATGCTTCTAGCACTCTGCCTTCAGTAAATCTTTAGTGGCTTCAACCAAAATATAGTATGAGGAGAGCAACCTAATATGCCTTCATAGATGAAATATAAGCAATCACGATCAGAAATGAAATATGTTAGCAGCGTTACACAGTTCTGGGGCATGACTGTCCACAAGCAAACGTATAGATGCAGGTGCGAGCCAAACCATGCATGTACACATTTATGTCGATTCATCATCATCATCAAATGCCATGCCGGCTGGCCTAGGCGTTCATGATTCCCACAGATCTCGGTCTTCAGTTTTCTTGATCAACTCTGCTGATGATATCCTTCCATGCCACCGTCTTAATCCATGCAGCATCATGTCTCGTGGTCTGCCTCTGCCTCTCTTCCCATCGATCTTTCCAGTTGTCACGATGTTCTCCACTACCTCTCTTCTCATCACATGACCACAGAAAGCTATTTGCCTCTTTCTTACTGTTGTATATAGAGTTCTAGTTTCATTAGCCTCTTTCAGGCAGTTGATGTTAGTTACTTTGGCAGTCCAAGTGAATTCGCAACATGTTTTGTCAACTGCAGTCAATTGGTATGCTAGGCCCACCGTTACTTCATTCTGAAGTAATGAATCCTAATTTTTAAACAAACTTTTTAAAATTATTTGAAGAATTGATTTATTTGGTTGTTTCGGGATTTGAAGGTTGAAGATTAAGCAAAACTCACTACTGGCAGCTCTGATCACATTCCGGTACGAACCTTTGGCCTTGTCCAATAAATCAATGTGGTCATTGCTCGCTGGACTTTAGGCGCCTGGTGTGACTTGCGAGATGGAGAAGACCTGATCATTCGAGGGCCATATCGATTGACGGATGTCAGTCGCAACGATTTGGCAAACATTGAGATATAGCCTACAAGGGGTGACGTTTTGATATTTTTTCTAGTATGATAATTTGGTCACCACTAGCGCCAGTCGCGTGGCAAGTGGTTACACACCCGCCCCACACGCCAGTGAGCCAGAGTTCTATTCCAGGTCAAGTCAGGGATGTGGACTAATGACGAGCTCAAACGAAAACGAAACTCGAGTCTCGTGCTTCCAAACCAACGTGGACAAGGCCCAAGGCTCGTACCAGAATGTGATCAGCGTTGCCAGTAATGGATTTGAAGAATTGTTTTATTTTCATACTTCCTTAATTAACATTACTTTATATAATGTAAAGAGGCGACAAAAATAGTTCGGCAGCAGAAGCGAGAATATATGAGCAATATAATCAAAGATATGGAAGCTAATCACCAGAAAAAAAAACGAATCCAGAAAGTTGTTTTAAAGAACTGAAGTCAATGAAGCAAAGGCACCAACACAACACACATGGTTTAAAAGACACAAATGGGAATATGATAAATACCAATGAGGAAATGTACAACACATGGACAGAATATTTTGTTGAATTACTAAATTGTGAAGCTCCAAGTAACACTTTCCCACAGGAAGCGGTTCTAATGTGTGAACCACAAATTGAAGAACCTGCTTTTGAAGAAATCCTATGTGTAATAACACGACTTAAAAACAATAATGATGGAATTGCTGCTGAATTTATAAAGGCAGGCGGCCATGCATTACATCTAAGCTATACGAACTAATAATAAAAATCTGGAGGACTGAAGAATTACCCATGACTGGAAAGAGTTATTATTGATACCTATCTTTAAGAAAGGAGACAAGTTCCAAAGTGAAAATTATAGAGGAATATCACTACTGTCCACAAGCTATAGGATACTATCCGCGGTATTACTAAATAGACTAAAACCATATTCAAAAAAAAACTTTAAAAAAAAAAAAT